>APFE030281982.1:0-25064 GCA_000404065.3 Pinus taeda
GCTGGTAGTCTCGGTTTTGAGATCCAGTGGGAAATCTCTTTGTATATGTGTTTTATGGGTTATGCTCTCGCATTTTTTATTTTCTTGTGATTTAGAATTCGTATGCAGGTAATTTCTGTACGGGGTTAAAACCTACAAAGACTACAATAAGCAGAAGGAAAGAAAAAACAAATCAAGTCCCATTCATAACTTCACATATCACCAATTTCATTCTTAAGGAACTAAAAAGACTCAATGAGACATAACTTATGTAATGAGCATCCTACTATGAAAAAAGAAAGAACATGTAAAGAAAAACTAATCTACTGTGTTTTCTATGCTCAAATTCACCAATCAGAAAATAGGAAGACTACTTTCTTGGAATATTTTGTCAAGCATAAATTACACAGTTAGATAAATCTACAATCAACTGGTTGAACACACTTGCATAAATTAAAATTGCATGAAAGGAAAATATAAACTATCAAACTTAAAAGCAATAAAATGACATACTTGAAATGAAATCAAAGTAAAAGTACAAAATAAAATCTACTTTACCTTACATTCTAATATGCTCCATGACATCTACTTCACATCTCCTTCCATGTTGAGAACATTAAGCTTTATTCAAATTCTTCAAAATTACAAAGTACAACAAAGCTCTCCAAAGCTTTCCAAAGCCATCAAGGAAGAAGTACAAACTTGGAGCTAAGGAGCTACCAAAAAGCTACAGGATTAAGAACTTAAGAACTAACAAATGAAGGAGAGAGATCTCCTATTTATACAAAAAATTGAGAAGTCATCTCATTAATAAGAGTCCATGAATCTCTCCCTCTACCTCTAGAGTCCTAATCAAAATAGGAACTGATAAGACACATGTCTTCTTAGAGTTTCAATACAATTAGGAGATGTGACATATATCCTCATGATCCCATGATTCTCTCCACTCAAATTGGAATTTGACCTTAGGGTGCCACATAAAGGTCTTCTAGAAGCCTCCTTTTGACCTACACATGTCAACAATCTCAACCCACTTGTTAGGTATAAGCATATGCACATTATTTTCTAATTTTTAAACACAAATTCACTTAAAAATGCTAAGAATTAATAAAGTTCGGAAAAACATAAATGTGGCCCAATGACAATGAAAGTGGGATGAATGTAGTGACATGGTAGTGAAATGGAGGTGATATAATGGACATAATAGTGAAAGTGTAATGGAAATGAATGACAATTTCAAGACCCAACAATCCCCATGATGTTCTACCCTCTTTCCTCTTAGGCTCATTCCTCTTTGTGCATGACCACACTGCTTAATCATGATTACGCCCATGCTAGACCATTGAAGCTACCCTCTGATGTCTAGTTTTGGTTGCAAACCCTATCACCTCTCCAAGCCATGGCACCCAATGAAGGAACACCAACAATGTCTAGGCCAATTGTTGCTTGGGAGAGGCAAGCTCCAAATATCATTACCACCTTTCCTTCTAGAAATAACATCACCAATTTCATCTAGCCTACACTTCTCAACCATTGCAACCTCAACCCCACTGGTTCGAGTTGAAATAATACAAGAGTATTGTCCTAGGTGCTCTGAGGTTTCCCTCAAGGATCTTCTAAATTGCAACAAAAATTTACATATACCCAACCCTAACTAGGGGTTTATTCTCACAAATACATAACTAAAACATGTAGACAACCACACTAACCCCACCACTAAAAACCTTATTACTAACCCCTAATTGTGACAGAGAGTGAATATGTGATCTTGGAATTCCTCTTCATGAATTACAAGTGACCAGATACATACTTGACCCCCTAGCTTTCCCCTTCAAAAAAATGAGGGAATTATTGAATGAATTTTATAAGGACTTCTACAGAGCTTACCCTCAAGTTGAAAGCAGAGTCCCAAATTGGAAATCCTTGTTCTACTACCCAGTTCAATAAGCTTAGCCTCTTCACTAGATAGGACCAATGTTGGTAGAGGTTCCATGATTCAGCTTCACGGGGATCCCAGGCCTAGAGTGGTTGACTTCCAACAGTTCCATAAGGGGTTTGTCATTTGCATTCAGATAGTTCATGATCAAAAGACCAGCGAAGAAGAAACATGGATAGGTAGATGAATTTCACAATACCATCACCAATTTCACCACCTTCCCATATACCAATAACCAAGCTTGCTGGCCACTGTAGTACCACACTCATTATCCTTCTGATGACACTTATGGCCTCTATCTTGAATCTTTTGGTCGCTTCACATTGCATGCTAACTATTTTCCACATGTTTCTAGGGTGTGTGTAAGGGAGGGCTTGGATCCTTACCCTCACGACCAATATTACCAAGCTCTTTTAGCCCCATTGGGTAACTTTATTATAATTTTTTTTAATAATTATAGAAAAATTAATATATGAGTTAAACATACATACATATTTTTTTTCCAAAGAAAAATCATAACTTTATTCAACCTGAAAACACAGGAACAAAATGACATTCTAATATATGCTGATAGGAATTTCTAACATGTCAGTTATGTTGGCTAATGCACAATATAATTATATATATATATATATATATATAAAATTACATAATTTTATCAAGGCTAAGTGTGATAAAATTCACTTAGCTTCCCCCTTTTTCCCTTCTTTTTCTCCACTTTTTGCCAAAATTATCTTTTGGGAGCAGCGTTACTATTTCCAAGTGAATACCTTCTATCATCAGAGGGACTTCTTTGTCTAATTCCATGCTCTCAGATACATGATATCTCTTTAAGCCCCATAGTTCCTTTTTAGTGGGTGTTTCTTCTTTCTATTTCTATATTGTTATGACCTTTGTTGATTCATTACCCTTATGGCTATCAATGCCCATTCCTAGTTGATCCCTAGCTCCTCCATTTTCTTGGATACCAATCTATGTCTATGCATCTTTATTTGGAGAAATTTCCATGGCATATTCCTTTGTCTTCTGAAATGTCAGGAAACTCTCGATCCCTTAGCTTCGAGGACTGCCTCTTTTTATTTTTTGGAGTATTTTTTGTTGGTGGGAAGGTGTTTTCAAGATTTCCTATTTTAAAGTAGGTTTGACATCAGAATGTTGTATTCTCATAAAATAAATCTGTATCCACCACAGGATTTCATGTTTTAAAATAATACCAAGGATAACTTTGCTAATATCTATTTCTACAAATATCCTGGAAAATGTAAAGATACCTTTTGTTGTTCTATCTAGGTCCATTTTTTGAATTAACCTATAGTATTTATGATATCCTCCAAGACTTGATGGTGCCATAAGGGAAGAGGAAGGTTTGGTAGCCTCACCGATACCGACATTGTTATCACCACCATGATTATTGCATGAAATTCTGGGAACCATGGGGTGATGAAAATCCCAACTCTACCCGAAAACCATGACCCTTGATTTAGAAAATTTTCCATATCTTGTTGTGTGTCAAAGTGTACTATGAAGCCTATGGAGCATAAGGAAAGGTCACAATTTTTTTTCCAACAAGAAAACACTCAAATAATTTTGTGGATGACATTATTTGTGATGTGGAATACATCATTAGAGATCTTCCTGGTAATATTAAGGATAATATTAGGTAGGATTGTGCTGTAATCCATAGAAAGGGTAAGCCCCCTCAGAAGAACCTCAACAATGAGGAATTCGTTGCCCTCAAATCCTTCAACCAGAACATAGATATCATTGTTCTGAAGGTTGATAAAGGTGGATCTGCGGTCATCCTTGATAGGGATGATTACTGCAATAAAATGTTAGATCATATCTATAATAATGATAGTTATAAAAAGCTGCCCAATAACCCTCTAAAGAAAATTTCTAGGGCTATGGCTCTTAACATCAAATCTAGTAGCTCTGTGAGTTCCCTATTCCATAAACTCATTGAGAGCAGTCCCATTACTCCTAGGATCTATGGGTTGCCAAAGATTCACAAATAAGGGGCTCCACTAAGGCCTATTGTCCACACCATTTGTGGTTCGACCTACCTTCTAGCTAAATTCCTTGCCCTTAAGCTTAAGCCCTTAGTTGGCTGTACAGATTCCTTTATAAAATAATTTGCATCCTTTATTGAAGAGCTAAAGGACATAAAGTTCGACCCTAAGGACATTCTCATCATCTTTGATGTGGTCTCCCTTTACACTTGTATCACTATAAAGGAGGCCTTGGAAGTGATCTATTGCCTAACAGATCTTGATACCGCTTAGCTAGTTGAGATCTGTCTCACTTCCACTTTTTTCTGTTTCGAGGGTGACTTCTTTGAACAGACCTATGGTGTTGCCATGGGCTCACCCCTATCCCTTATTGTTGCTAATATTTTTATGGAATATTTCAAAGCCAAAGCTTGAGTCTTGGCCTGTCTCCTACCCAAGCTATGGAAAAGGTATGTAGATGATACTAATGTCATCTGGTCCCATGGTGAAGAGGAGTTAGGTCTCTTCTTCAATCACCTCAACTGTCAATCCTCTGCCATTAAGTTCACCATGTAAAAAGAAGTCAATGGTTGCCTCCCCTTCCTTGATATTCTTATCTCTAAGAATAATGATGGTTCCCTCTCCCACTCAATGTTTCGGAAGAAAACGCATATTGAGCAGTATCTTGATTCCAATTCCCATCATTTCCCCACTCAAAAATTGGGTGTTCTTAACACCCTCACTACTCGTTCCCTTAGGATTTCTGATAATAAGAGCTTTGATAAGGAGAAATTCCATCTCCTTAATGTCTTTGTGGAGAACAACTATAGTAGACGCCTTGGTCAGAAGGCTTTCCTTAAAGTCTCCAAAAATTGAGTGATTAAAAATGAACCTAAAGAGCATCTTCTAGGTGTCCATCTTCCCTATGTCCACAGAACCACAGACAAGATTGCTCAGATGATTAAGAAGTATAATATTCCCTCAACCTTTAGGCCCCTCAACACCATTCGTAAATCCCTCCGATTGGTGAAGGATCCTATGAGCCTAAGGACATGAAGGGTGTCTACATTATTACTTATTCTTGTGGGACCCCCTATATCGCGGAAACAAGGTGCTCTATTAATCAAAGGATCAACAAACATGCAACTGACATAAGGTATGGGAGAACCAAGTCTCGAACATTAGTAGAGCATGTGGAAAAGACCAAACAATCTCAATAGAGATGATGGCTGGAAGATCAGTAGTTGCTGGATCCTTGCTCTTTCTTCCTAGTCATGCCTTCCCCTCCCCCCCCCTTTTTGACCTTTTCTAGCTTTTTAGGTTTCCCTGTATTTCCCCGTATTATCCCGTATCCTTCTCCATTGATCCTTAACTTTTCTATCCTCCTAGGGTTTCTCCTGTGATTAATTTATTATTAATTGTCCTGTTCTTGACCTTCTTGAATTTAGAATTTGTCTCTCATTCTAATATTTTTATTACTAATACCAAAACATTAATATCTTAATATTATCAATCCTAGCTTGTACTAACATCCCTAGATCCATTAGATGACTTTATAATAATTTTGATATTAAGATTTTACCCTTACCTTAATTATTCCAATTTTTTTAACTAATATTCAATAATAATTTATTAATTCCATTTGATTATTAGTTATATTAAATCAATATTATTATAAAAAACCCCCTTTACGTGTCTTACCTGTATAACTTAGTACTATTAATATGTATAGGAATTAAGATTTCTAGACTTATTTACCTAGATTGAGTATATATTATCCCTATTGGATATTAAATGAATAAATAAATTAAAAAGAATTAAATAAATTAATTAATTAATTTAATAACTAAATAGAAATATATAAATAAAATAAAATACAAATAAATAAAATATATTATAAATTAATTATTAAAAAGAAAATATTTACTATGATTATAATATTTATATTATTATATTACTAATTAGTTATTAACTTTGACTATTAACCCATGATTAACATTATAAGTAATATTTTAATATAATTTTAAAAATCTAGCCGTTTTTATATAGCCATTGATGGTCAAACCTAGTCATTTGGAAGATCTACTCTCCCTATTTAATATGTAGCCATGATCTAACTCTTCAACTCATCCTGACGATGAACCACACTAGTTGGTTCGAAATGCGTTGACAAATGTTTTCTACATGTGATTTACGCCAAAACCCTTCTTATAACGGTTATGGATCACAGAAGCCTCAATTCAAGAAAACACCCACTGATATAATTCTTCCAGTCTTGGTAAAAAGCAATTAAATCAAAATATTAATGCCTTATATTGTAGATAGAAAAAAAAAAAAAATTTACCTCTAGGGTTTTTACATCCATAGATGGTACCTTGTCCATTTTTTCAACAATATAAGGTCCTGACAGTTATTGAATCAGATCAATTGGAAAAACAATATTCCCTTTCATTGCATCGTTAAATGACATGGATTCACTAATATTTCTAGAATTTGTATTAGTGTTTCTAAAGGCTATAACTCCCCTTCACAACCTCGTATGTAATATTATGGTATAATCGCTTGCCACACCATAATATTTCACCTAGAGGGCATCCCGGAGAATTTTTCCTTCGAATAAAAAAATTTCATTTTGTTGGTATTTGCATGTCATATTGAATGCTTTTCTTCAAGTGTTTCAGTAGTTTGAAACCCTAGATCCATTGAGTAAATTCCCTTCCATTTATTTTTTTGATAGAAATATGATATTTTTCTTTCCTCTGTTTGTGCAAAAACCCTACTTCTGATCTAAATATTTAATCATATTTGCATGGAATTGGGATTTGTTGTTGAAAACTGTAACTAGGTTTGATCTTTCTAATGACCTAATTGGAAATCATGACATTGCATATTCTTTATAAAGAGAGAAGAAGAAAGAAAAATAAAAAATATTTTATTTTGGAGTATGGGTTACATACTCAAGTTTGAGTGAAAAGTATGTTCTTCATGCTTTTAGGTATTCTATGCCCTTCTAAGATAAAAAATAGTATTTCTCATGTGTCATAGTCCCATTTAGACTCATTGCAATAAAGACCAATATATGTTTTGTCAAGAAAAAACCATGGATAAGCCTAAGACCAAGTCAGCCCAAGGAGCAGATGAAGTCGACTTAAAGGGAGGGAATTCAACCCTCAAGAAAGGCTATATAAAGGAGAGGATGTCGACTCATTTGGTCACTCATCTCACTCGTGTTCAATCTGTAATAACAAAGAAGAGGGAGAGTAGCTGGAGGATGAAGAAAAGGAGAAAAAGTCAAATTTTGTCAAATCTTCTCTTTCCTTGTCTTGCTAGGGTTTGTGAAGTTTCCAGTTGCAAGATATTGAAATTCTAAAGAAGTTGTAGGAGGTCAAAATTGCATGAGCCAAAATTCTATTGCAGGGACCAAAGTTGTAGTAGCAGAGTTGTAGTATCGAAGTTCTGAAATATATATCAAAGAATATCTTCCTGGGGGCTGGCTTGGGGCTTGGAGGGTTTTTTGGATTTGATATTTTGGTCTTGGAAGTCTATTTTGGAAGTAGATTATGAAGAATAAAAGAATATTTTTCTGAGTTTTCCCCTTGGAGGGGATTTTCCCTGGCTTGGAGCCTATATCTTATGTACTTTATCTTGTTTTGATATTCATTATTTTGTTAATTGTTTGATCAACAAAGATCTAATAAAGTAATAAAAGGCTAACACATATCATAGGTAGTTATCAAGTTAAGAAAAATCAATTATAATCTACAAGCCTCCATATTTTCCAATATCTAGGAGGCAGGGATATGGGTAGATATGTGCATGTAGACTGAATAACCCTTGAAAATGCATTGTAGTAGGATATGCTATTTTAACCGCCCCTGTCCCCAACCAACCAACCCCAATAAGAGAGGGACAAATGTTTTTTGTAGATATATTTACTTTGATATGGAGGAAATAGGGCATTAAGTCTTGAGGACATCTAAATCTGATAAACCAAGGGTTTTTTTTGTGATTGATTTACAACATTTTGAGGAAAAGCAACCAATTTGGTGCATTTGATATCTCATCTATGGATGTTCGTAGATGTAACATGTTGTATGGAATGTTGTAACTCCACATAATTGAGCCAAAATGGGCCTCTTTTAAAGCTAGCGGTGGAAGTAACCTCCTCAACTTTAGAACTTGGATCTCTATCTTCGATTCTGATCTAGGTGGATATTGGTGGTCACCCACCTATTCCACTTGGACCCCCACCATTGTTTCATTTAGTTTTTTAGTTTCCTTAATTGTAGCACAATTTACTATTTTTGGCAAATTTTCAGGTTTTGAACATCTGGAGCCCTTTTGAGGCCCTAAACAACATTTGTTTTGGAAAACCACCTATGGAAAATAAATGATTTTAACTCAATATTTTCTATCAATACTTGTAGTCCTCATATAGATATTTCTAATGAGGTCTTGTGTGCGTCAAATGGAGATCACATGCCAAAGTTATGACCCCAGGAAGTTGATGTAGCAATTTACCCCAACAGGGCCATAGTTTGGTGTTTGATCTCCTAAGGTTAGGCTTTTGGGATGTTTAGGGTTTTCCATTGTTTCTAAATAATAAATAGGCCTTCAAGCCTCATTATAACACAATTCAGAGGCATGTAGCCATCACATCTCTTCTCAAAGATAAGCTACCATTGCCTTAGCTAGTCTTATTTCCATTATGTTTGTAAGCATACTCTAGCATCTGCTATTTAATGAAATGAAGTGTTATTTCTTATGCATCTCTATATTTATGGTTATATCTATAATTTTTTGTGTTCCTATTAAATTAAGAACAATGGTATCAAAGCAGTCCACTCTTTCTCAATCCTTCTTTGCATGTCCCAAACGAGGTCAGGGTATAAGGAGTTAGGGTTCGATTTGGTTGAACCTTTGCAAGATCATCCTTGCAAACCCCAACAACTACCCCTGGGGGAAGAAAAGAAAGATAATGGAGTAGGATATCCTATCAAAATATTTCTTGAGGGGGCCCTCGAGAAACAAAGTAACGTAATGATGGATAAATTTTCCCTGATCCTTCAACAGTTGCCCATCGGGGGTGCATCCACATCTAGCTACCACTCTGGAGGTGCCACTCCTTTGAAGGTACAAGTAAATTTTGACATTCCCATATTTGAGGGCCAAATAGATGTAGACACCATAGATAAATGGTTAAATGTGCTAGAAGGATATTTTTCTGTTCATGAATTTTTCCAACTAGGAAAAGATTACTTTTTCTCTTCATAAAGTCACCCCCCACGTCAAGGACTAGTGGGAAACCTACTATGAGTAGAAGGATGAAAGTACGCCCTCATTATTTTCAGCCACACCCACTTGGAATTTGTTCCAGGACACCATCAAGGAGTAGTACTACCCTGTCAGGAGCTATGAGGATAAATACATAAAGTGGACCATGCTATGGCAGGGAAGGGACCAAGACGTGCCAAAGTTTACCAATGTTTTTCATACCCTTCACATGAAGTTGGGTATCAAATATTATGAGAAACCTTTGTTACTCAAGTACTACAACTACCTACATAGGTACATCCACAATGAGATGGAGTTCCTTGACATATCCTCGCTCGTCATGACGTATAGATATGTTGTCAAGACTTTGGATCTGTGAATCTGAGGCAAGGGAAAGGTGTCCCCAAACCAAAAAACAAAGGACAAAGCCAATGCGAGGTGGCCCCGGACAACCCGCCAAAGCAGCAAGAAAATAACAACACCACGAAGCTGAAGAAGGACATGAGAAAGTGGTGTGAGTTCCATAAGAGATCCACTTACAACACAAGTGAGTGTTGGGCCAAGCAGTCACTAGTGGCTGAGATGAAGGCTTCTGAATCAGAAGCATGTTCCGACTCTAAGTCAGAACCTGAAAAGGGGAAGGACAAAGGGAATAAAATTATCAATGTGGATCCCAACACCACCATTGAAAGCACAAGATCCAGAAGGAGGAAACCAAAGATCCAGAGGAGGAGGAGTGCCTCTTCCACTCCCAGATATGGGTAAATGGTTCCTCGCTATAGTTCATTGTCAACAATGGGAGACAAAAGAACCTCATTTCAGTAGAGGTTGTGAAGCGACTGTGCTTACCAACAACAACACACCCACAACTATACACCATATGGTGGCTCCACCAAGGACGGGATCTTCACGTCAGGCAACAGTGCTGCCTTCCATATGTCAACATCAAGCCCTTCACAGATGAGGTATTATGTGATGTTTCTCCTCTTGATGTTTGTGATGTATTATTAGTCAGCCATACTTTTGGAAGCTGCATGATGTGTATGATTCAAGGCCTTACGCTGTTATTGTTAACTTTGGAAATAAGTTGTACAGGATATCGGAGGGAGTACCACCTACAACCATCACTTTGGTTACTACAAAACAAGCAGTAAGCTCATTTACAAAACCGGGAAATTTGCTTTCCTAATGACATGACCTCAGGGAAAGAAGAAGATGGTGGCGAAGACCTCTAGAGAGGTCCCCTCCACATGACAAAAATAGATGGACAAGGTTGTGGAGGAGTACAAGGACATCTTCACCTCCCCCGCAGGGATGCCTCTACACTATCAGGTCAAGCACTCCATTGATCTAACCCCAGGTGTGTCGTTTCCCAATGGATCAATCTATCAACACTTTGTTATGGAGAATGATGAAATAAAGAGGTAGATTCAGGAGCTACTATATAAAGGTCACATCCGACTAAGTTCATCGCTTTGCTTGAGCCCGATCTTGTTTGTACAAAATAAGGATGGGACTTGGAGACTCTATATTGACTATCGAGCATTGAAAAAATCATTATCCAGAATAGGTACTTGATCCCATGGATTGATGACCTTTTGGACCAAATCAAGGGGGGAAATATTTCATCAAGATCAACTTGAATTCTGGATATCACCAGGTACCAATTGAACCATCTGATGTGTGGAAGACTACCTTCAAAGCCAAAGAGGGCCTTTTCGAATGAATGGTTATGCCTTTTGGGTTGATGAACCTTCATGAGGCTGATGGATGACATCTTACAGCCATTCACCAACTCATTTTTAGTGGTATACTTAGATGGCATCTTGATCTTCAGCTAAAGCTAGGAAGAGCAACTCCACCACATCCGACAGGTTCTCCAAACACTGCGGCAACACAAGATGTGTGCCAATTTGGAGAAATGAGCTTTTGGCATGACCCAAGTTTCATATTTGGAATACATTATTGATGAAGGGGGGGTGTATGTAGATCCATCCAAGTCATTCAGGATTGGCCAGCCCCAACCACTCTGACAGAGATCCGTATCTTTCTGGGTCTTGCCAATTTCTACTGTAGGTTCGTGTTGGGGTTATCCCATATCACTTGGCCCTTGAGTCAAGTCACGAAGGGAGGAGTGAAAGAAAAATTATTTTGGTCCGAATCTTAATAGAAGGCATTCATAGAGTTGAAACATCCCCTAGGCTCTGCTCCAATGCTCACATTACCAGACTTGCAACAACCATTTAAGATCGAGACAGATGCCTCTCACTATGTATTGGGGTAGTCCTTACTCAACAGAGGCATTCATTGGCATATCACAATGAGACACTTTTAGACAGAGTCCAGAAGTATCCCACTTATGACAAGATATGTATTCCATTGTGTAGGCTTGCCAACAATGGAAGCATTACATTTTGGGGAAGGAAACGAACATCCACACAAACCACTGGCCCCTGTAGTTCATACAGATGCAAGGGAAGTTACAGAATGATCGCCATCAGAAGTGGTCCACATGCCTGCAACATTTCCATTTAAATATCAAGTACAAGAAGGGAAGCACCAATAATGTTTTAGAATGCCTCAGCCAACCACCGATCACTGCATTAACCACCGTGATCAACTCTTATGGGCACGAGACTTCTGATTTGCCACTTCTCTACAAAAATGACCTAGAATTCAGCCACACATACCACACGCTCCTAGAGGGTCAGAAAGTTGAAAATTTTCACCTCCATGATGCATTTGCATGCCACCTAGGACACCTTCATGTTCCTTCAAGTGAGCTTGCCAAGATGATTTATGAAGCACACTACAGTTGGGTCATTGGGCATTTAGGGGTCGAGAAAATAGTGGCAGCAATACAGAATTATTTCTATTGGCTGAATCTTTGACAGGATGTCAGGAAGTACATCAAATCCTGCACTTTTTGTGCCATTTTGAAACTGAATTTCAAGAAGCAAGGCCTTTATACTTAATTTCCTACCCCTAGTCGACCTTGGGAATCCATCTCCATGGATTACATGTCGGGGCTTCCTTCTACTAAGCATGGAAACAACTGTGATTTTATGGTCATCAACAAATTCTCAAAGATGGCCATTATGGAAGCCTGAAAGAAGAATATCACATTAGAAGCCACTACTAAACTCTTTTTTGAACGAATGTGGGTACACTTTAGGATCCCACAGCCTATCATCTTAGATTGGGATAACAGGTTCCTTAGTACATTTGGTCTAGTCTCTAGACGGTGCTAGACATCAAGTTCACTAAGTCAACAAATTTCCATCCCCAAACTAATGGCCAAATAGAGGTCATCAACAAGATGATCATACACATTCTATGCATGTACAACTCAAAGCATCCACGCACATGGGATGAGAGCCTCCCCTATATCCAACATAGCTATAACTAGGCTCTCCACAGCCCAACTAGACACAACCCTTTTCAAGTGGGTGACGAGCCTCATAAATGGGTAATTATATCAGCTCATTTTTCTTCCTAACCAAGTCAAATCAACCATTCTCTTAGCTTATTATATGATTTTCTGATTATATTTATGCTTATAGAGTGAGTTAAACTAGTTATGATGCCATGTGGTTTAACATGTGTTTAATGCAGATTATTGATGAATTCCGATGTCAAAGTTAAGGACCCAATTGTCAGATGGTAGTAATAACTCAAAGAATATAGAGGAGAGGACTTATAGGAGGGAATCCCCCTCATTTATTACTCCTCACTTCGAATTCCCCTTCATTCACCTGAGAGTACACGCAGCTGAATCATGCACTAGAAGGCAGCCAAGTAAGTGGAGGATGACTAATAAGTTATCTCAAGTTTTGGAAGCCAAGCCTCCTTGATTTTAAGGAAGTTATTGGTAGCTTCAAATTTATAAGTAGAGAGGCCTAGGGCCTCACTAGGGTCATATTTTTTCTTATGTAAACTATGCTCAAATTTCGAGCTTCTTATTTTTGTGACAATTTCATGTAAACTTGTTATTTTTTGATAATGAAGATGGAATCCTTTTTGAGCTAGCACTAAGTTACCTCAGAGGGCTAAAGCTCTTGGGTTAGGGATCAATCCTAGCCACCAAGATTCTCTTTACTTGTATTTGTATGCTTATTTCAGTTTGTAGATTAATTTGTTGCTAGATGTATTTCTTTCACGATTAAGAATAGGTTTCTTTTGATGATTTAGTGGTTTTATTTCATTTTTTCTTTCCGAAGTAGGTTTAGCAGCGATAAAAAAAGATTCAAATGGCTAGAAATAGTACCTTGGCCTCTCTTCTTCTCTCTAGGACCATGATTTGAGGCAAAGACCCTCTTGCTGCCCAAAAACACAGATTTTCCTCAGTCATAGGACTTCTAGTGTTCACAACTTTTTAGTAGGTTAATAGTCCAGCTTTTCTTTGCTTCAGATCTTCCTTGTCATGTTCACTTCTTGATTTGAAATAGTCCTCTTTCATGCTTTCATTTCTTGTAGCATTTCTCAGCATTTCCCTTTCATAGGTCATAGTTTAGATCATTCTAATGCAAAACTCTATTTTTCCTAAATGCACTCATTTCATTGTTTGCTTGATCTTCTTGGTTAACTGTCAGTTCCTTTGTAGAATATCTCTTCCAGTAGTAGGCTAGATTATTAGAAATCACACCCTCCATCTAATCCATGCCCTATAGGTCTTCCCAAGCCTCACCTCAATTCTTCCTTAGTTTCCTGCATGTTTCATAGAACTTCTTCCTCTCTCCTTGAGCAAACCCAATCATCTTTCTCTCTCCTAGTTATTCATGGTAGACCTCAGGCACCCTAACACTTCATTCCAACCTTCATCCACCTTTTTCACCCACTTTCACACCCTCAAAACAGTGGAAATTGCTCTCAGCCTCCTACTGTAGGCCTCCTGTAGTCTCCCTGTTTTCCTCCTGTAGTTTCCCTGTGTCCTCCTGTTGTTTTTCCTGTAGGCATTCTTTTGAAGGTCGAGTGTGGGAAAAGCCTCCAAAAGGCCACCTAAGACCTCCTAGGACCCATTCACACCATCTTCCATCCTTCCAAGCTCCAAATCCACCTTTTACCTTCACCTGTTAACTGCCATAGACACAATAAATTAAATGCATGTCAAATTCACATAAAAATACATAAAAATCAAAAACTATGTTTTTTGCTTATTTACTTCTAGAAATAGCATGGTTAGATGTTGTTTTCTTCCTTGAGTAGGTATTGGCATTGCTTTCATGGTTTTCACAGTGTCTTTTGGAAAAAGTAGAATTATCTTGTTAATTAGGGTTTACTAGGTCTTGCCTTACATTCCAGTCTTTTTCCTTTCTGCAATTAGAATAGCTTTTGTAGAGTAATCTCTCTTTTCTTTCATCACACATAAAGCTTCTTCTAAAATCTATAGAAGTTGGCTTGAGCTCCTAGTGATCTTGCGTCGGCTGACCAAGTGATAACCTAGAGTGAGAACTAGTACTTGTGCATATAGCACTAACGCTTCCAAGTTTGTTACGAACTACTGGGTTGATAAAAGTAAAGTTGGTAGAGTAGGAGTTGCAGTGTTCTTGCTGCAATACTGGCGATCACCACTTTTTGGCACCGTCACTGGGGAAGCATCAGAGTATTCTGTGATTACTGCTTTCTTCTATTTCTTCTTGCAACCTTATGCTAATAGTTTATTTCGGCAAAAGTAGACTAGTGATTTCGCTTCTTTCAAGTTTTGCATTTCTTTGCTTTCCTTTCCAATTTTGCAAATTTCATTTAAGCAAAAGTAGAGTAGTCATTTCCTTTCTTTTCGTTCTGCATTTCCTTACTTTCCTTTCCAATTATGCAAATTTCATTTCAGCAAAAGTAGACTAGTCATTGTTTTCTTTCAGTTCTGCATTTCCTTGCTTTTTTTTTTCAATTCTACAAATTTCCATTCAACAAGTTCATTTCAGCTAGTTGCAATTTGTTTTGTTCAAGCACAATTTCAGTTTTTGTAGGTACTATCAGTGTGGGGAAAAAGAAACAAAAACCATTTAAAAAGATTTCCTTTCATGCCTCATAGGAATAGAGATAACCGAGGAAAATTTTTTCCCAACACCCCCACTACTTCACACAACCAACCTTCTCTCTTCTTTGGTGGCTTCGATCAAGATGAACCGTTAGGTGAACATGCAGACATATTTGAAGAACCTATAGGGGAAGAAGAAGAAGAAAACATTCCTCTAGAGCCAATGGCTGAAAATAGAAATGCTAGGGGGAATGGAGAGAGAATAGAGGGTACCTTTCCCATTAGGGAGACCAATTGGGACACCAAAATGAAAAATATCAACCCTTCAGCCCTACCTCATTTCCATGGTCTGACTACAGAAGATCCTGACAGGTTCTTGTTTGAGTTTTTTGTCATCTGTCGAACTTATGACTATGCAGAAGATGAGCAAAAGTTGAAATTGTTCCCTTCTACTCTCAAGGATGTAGCACTGCACTGGTTCATGGGATTACCTAGCAATAGCATGACAACTTGGGCTCAGATGCAGTAGGCCTTTAACACCAAGTATCGAGACTATTGTAGGTCAAAAGATACTAAAGAAGAAATCTTTCGAATGACCATGGGAAGTGATGAGTCGCTGGAAGACTACAAAGAGAGGTTCCAGCTCAATTACAAAAGGGTCAGGTGTACACTTGACCCTGAGTCTCTAAAGTTGGTTCTTCTCATGGGAATCCGGGAAGACCTTTTAGACACCCTCCATCTACTAGCCGAGGGAGACATCTACCAACTATCCTATGAGGACATAAAGACTATTTTTAGAAACCATTCTAGAGCAGAAAGAAAGAAAGGTAGGGGAAGTCAACCCATAACCAATGCCTCTTCTTCCAATTCATCCATTAAAGGTGAAATTGGAAACATGTTGGAAGACTTCAAGAGTGAAATGCTGCAAACTCTTGCCATGCAAATGAATACCTTACATATCAAAAGAAAACAAGAGGAAGTAGAGAGGGATTTGGCCACTTTTTGTCCTAGATGCACCAAGAGGCATCCTAGGAATGAATTCCCATCGAAATCTATAAAGGTCTATTCAGTTTGTGAAGAAAACCATTCTACAGTTAAGTGCCCTTCCTTGCCCAGTCTTAAAGATGTATACCAAGGGGCCGAAGGAGCCACTGAACAAATATATTACATAAACCAAAGAAGGCCACATGGACCTGGACCATACCAGTAGGGGATGCAAGGGACATCTCAGGCATACTACCACCCCAGCCAAGTCACACCTTCTTGGGCCCCCCTACTCATCTTTCCTGGTCCACACTTCCTCCTTGGTCCTTCACATCTCAATATCATGCCCAACTAGCCACTCATTCATTTCAACCTTATGCTCAGCCGCAACCTTAGAGGAATGCACCTCATCAGGGGTGGAGGCCCCAATACAACTCTCCTCCCACTCTTCTGCCTCCACCACTTGCCCAACCACAACTATTACCTTCTTCTCCACCAAGGCAACCCCAAATGCCTGCCCAGCCAAATCTGAACCCAAACAATAGATAGGCTCAACAAGTGTATATTGGGGAACCATCATGCCCAAATTATGTTGTGGAGATTCAAGAAATCAACTTGCGATCTAGGAAAGTTCTCCCAGATAGGTAGCCTCCACCGAGGGAGGTTGAGGAAGATAAAGAGGAAGCGAACCTAAAGCAAATCCACCCTTTCCTAAGAGACTATCCATGACAATCCAACCTACCTGAGAAGAGACTGAACTCCTGGGAGAATTGAAACATTTATGTGTGAAGATACCACTTCTCCAAGCCATAAAAGATGTACCTATCTACAATAGGTTGATCAAAGAGAACTACTTTAGGCATCCAAGAAGGTGCAAGAGAGATGCCCCAACCATCAATGTCATAAGACAACTATTCAACCTGATGTTGGGATAGATAATATGTCCAAAATATCTGGATCCTGGAAGCCTAGTAGTTGATGTCCACATCAATGGCACAATCGTCCCACATACCTTGATTAATCTAGGAGCTACCATTAATGTGATGATGAAGGACACAATGCTCAAACTTAACCTCCAGGGCTCCTTGAGGAAGACAATGACAGTGTTGCAGCTAGCAAACCGCTCCAATATGACCCCTGAGGGGATTGTGGAAGATTTGATGGTCTCCGTTGATTCTCGGGAGTACCCTGATGAGTTCTTAGTTCTCCAAGAAAAGGAAAAGCTCATTGGATATCCTCTCACTCTAGGAAGACCCTGGTTGGCTATAGTTGATGCCTACATCAGTTGCCGAGCTAGGAACATGACCATCAATAACAGGCATATGTCCAAGTATTTGACCTTATATCCTCCTGCACAACCCTTGCTAGAACATGATCTACCTCTCTGGTTAGAGGAGGAGGATGAGGATGAAGTTTATTCTGCACCGCTTTGTGCATTGGAAATCTCCATGAGAGGAAAACCGCAAGAAGAGGATGATATGATTGAAAATTTGATTTGAAATCCACCTCCTAGTGTATCACCATTGGAATACATAGTAAGAGAAACCAAAAACAACCCCTCAAATGATCTCTGTGTGGCTGATCCTACTTCTCTCCATGTCAAAAATATAGAGTTTGGCCTAGAAAGAACATTGAAAACCAATCCTTCCCTATCTCCTTCCCAGGAGAAGGAGCTATGCAGCCTACTGAGAAAACATCTAGATGCCTTCACTTGGGTTTATAAGGAGATGAAGGGAGTACACCCTTCAGTATGTAATCATCATATATACATCAAGGAAGATAGCAAGTCAGCCAAGCAGCCTCAAAGGAGGATGAACCCAACACTTAAATATATTGTTAAGGAAGAACTGTAAAAATTGCTTGATGCAGGTTTCATCCATCCCATTGCTGACAGTGAATGGGTCTCTCCTTTTGTGCTAGTGACAAAAAAGTGGTAAGTGGAGAATCTGTGTTGACTATCAGGAATTGAGCAAAGCCACTAAAAAGGACCACTTTCCTTTACCTTTCATAGATCAAGTGTTAGACGGTTCGGCAGGGAAAAAGTTTTTCTCCTTCCTAGATGGGTTTAGAGGGTACAATTAGATTCAAATCAGCTTGAAGACCAAGATAAGACCACTTCCACTTGTCCTTGGGGTACCTTCGCATACCGGGTCCTTCCTTTTGGTTTGTGCAATGCTCCAGCCACTTTCCAAAGAGAGGTATTGAGTATAGTTTCTGAACTGGTTCATGATGTAGTATATATCATGGATGATTTTACTCCTTATGGTTCTGACTTTCAGGAAGCTTTATCTAACCTAGGAAAAGTTCTAGATAAATGTATTGAGATGAACCTGTCCCTCAGTCTGAAAAAAAAGTGAATTCTTGATGACTGAATTGACCGTGCTAGGTCATGCAATATCTCAAAAAGGACTACAGGTGGACCCCAACAAAATTGCCATCATCCAAAGGGTCCCACCTCCTCAAAAGGTGAGAGATGTGAGAAGTTTCCTAGGCTTAGATGGATATTATAGGAGATTCATTAAAGACTTTAGCAAGATAGCCTCTCCTTTGTTTCGCCTCTTAGGCAAAGATGTTGAGTTCATATGGTCAAAAAACTATAAAGAAGCCCTAGATACCTTGTAAAGCAAGCTAGTGACTGCCCCAATTCTCAGAGGCCCAAACTAGGCCCTACCCTTTCACATTCACACAGATGCCTCGAATAAAGCAATAGGAGCATCCTTAGGATAAATTGATGAAAAGTTACCTTATTCCATATACTTTATAAGCAAAAACTTGTCAAAGGCAGAATTAAACTATACATTGACCGAGAAGGAACTCCTAGTTGTTGTGCATTCCTTATACAAATTCAGACATTATATCACATGCTATCAAACCTTTGTGCACACTGATCATGCTACAATTAGATATTTAATGAACAAACCAGATGTAAATGATCGCATTATTAGATGGCTGCTTTTATTGTAGTAGTTTGATTTGACAATTATTGATAAGCCTGGTAAAGAGAATGTTGTTGCTGACTTTTTGTCTAGAGTGATTTTTCCTGCAGGTGAAGAAGGAATTTTGGATGACCAAATGCTAGATTAAAATCTATTTTCTATATCAATACTCTCTCCATGGTTTGTTGATATAGGAAACTACTTGGTTTCAGCACAGTTCTCACCACACCTATCCTCAAAAGAGAAAAGCCAGATAGTAAGGAAAAGTGCCCCTTTCACCTACATTGGGGGCAATCTCTTCAAACTTGGCCTAGATCAGATCTTGAGAAGATGTGTTAGGGAGGAGGAAGTCTTTGAAATCCTCCTAACCTGTCATGATGGGCCTTATGGAGGTCATTTTGCAGCAAAAATAACTGCCTTCAAGATATTGCAAGCAGGCTACTACTGGCCCACTCTTCATCAAGATGTGAGGAGATATATGAGCTAGTGTGATCGGTGTTAGAGGATGGGGAAACCCACTCCAAAGGATGAAATGCCCATGCAACCTCAGTGACCTTTGAGCCATTCGAGAAGTGGGGCATGGACTTTGTGGGGCCTATCAACCACCCTTCAAAGCAGAAGCAATACATCATTGTGTGCACCGACTACC
Source organism: Pinus taeda (assembly GCA_000404065.3). Lineage (NCBI taxonomy): Eukaryota > Viridiplantae > Streptophyta > Pinopsida > Pinales > Pinaceae > Pinus > Pinus taeda. Next base: position 19,724 of record APFE030281982.1, read on the forward strand.
TAAAAAAGTGGGCAAAGACGGAAGAAATCAAAGCAACAATAGAAGAAAAAGTAGCTGAGTTTTTGAGAGAAAACATATTCTACAAGTTTGGGTATCCAAGAGAGTTGGTCACAGACCAAGGCAGTCAGTTCACTTCCAACCTGATTAAAGACCTACTCACACATCATAATATCAAGCACAAGACTTCCACCCCTTACCATCCACAAGACAATGGGAAAGTGGAGGTCACTAACAGAGCTTTGGAAGGGATCCTAACCAAGGTAGTGAGCAGTAACAGAAAAGACTGGGCAGATAGATTAGTTGAGGCCACTTGGGCCTACAACACAACATGGAAAACCACCACTAGGTTCACACCCTATGAACTCATCTATGGGAAGAATTATTTGCTGTCATTAGAGTTTGAATTTGATACCCTAAAGATGGTAGCTCAGCTAGACCTAGACCTCAACCTGCATAGAAGGAGAGATTACTTCAGCTCATTGGATTGGATGAATACAGATTGCAACCCCTTCTCCATACAGAGGTAGTTCAGATTCAGAGAAAGCTATGGCATGACAAAAATATCAAGGTGAAAAAATTCCAAGAGGGAGATTAGGCACTACTCTATGATTCAAGATACAAATATTTCAAAGGAAAGCTGAGGACAAGATGGTTGGGACCCGACACTGTGGAGAAATGAAATGACAATGGTTTAGTTCTAATTAGAACCATTGATGATGAAGCCATCCCCATGCTTGTCAATGGACATCGTTTGAAAGTCTACAAGAAACCCCTCTCCAAGTGAGAGCTCATTGAAGATTTGAATAAAACAATGATGGTAGTGGATCATGTTTTAGCTTCCACTTCACCCACTCATTAAAGAAAATAAAAAATAAAAAATAAGGACTCAAGTGAAAACCTCCATGAGACGCTTGAGTCTCATAATTAGGTTGAAAACCTCTTCCGAGGCAGCCCAGTGATGAAAAAAGAGGAAAAAAGAATAAGATCCCTAGGTGAAAACCTCTCTTGGAGGCACCCAGGGCAAGAAATTAAGGTGAAAACCTCTCTGAGGCACCCTAGTTGTTTTCATAAAAAAAAGGGGAAAAAATAATTTTTGTTGCATTGCATGTTTGCAGGAGGACTAAAGGGAGTAGAAGAAGGTGCCAAGGGAACCCTGACATTCACACCAGTACCAATATCACCTTCTCCACACCTTCCTCCATCATATTTGGCATCTCTTTCACCCCACTGTACTTTTTTTTTCAAAATTGTGTTTTCTACAGGAGGCCTTGTGTTTTCTACAAGAGGCTCATGTACGAATTACAGAGAGCCAAAAACATATGCAGAAGGCAATCTAAGGGACCAGGAGAGCTTCATGAGGAACTCATCATCCCTCTTGCCACCTTCAAGCATCCTTGCTATCATTACCAAGCCTACATCACACCCCCAAGCATCATTTCTTTTCCTATCCAAGAAAAACACAAAAAAAAAAATAGTTTTCCAATATTGAAAAAAAGAAGAAGGAAAAATGCATCAATAACCATACCTGAAGCCTACCTATTATGCCTCCATCATGCATGACACCTTTGGCATTATTATTGAGCTCCAAGCATAGGGAAAAGCTAAAGTTTCAAGGGGAGAAGCAACTACAGGAGCTCCTGTAGGAATTCCTATAGTAGTTGATCCCATAGAAGTCCAACACCAACAACAGAAGAATACACATCTGAAGGTTGGAAAGGCACATGCAGCCTAGCCCCAACAAAAGAAGACCTTGCAAAAATACACAACCACACATTAGCTAGCAGAGACAACATGCATGGAGAAGAATGAAGGCATGCAACAGAGAGAGCCACAACACTTCACAGCCAATACACTCGGATGACAGGTAAGTAACTAAATCACTCCTCTATTTGCATTTGTGTAATTAGGAGTCATATGAAGGCAACAAGATGGTTGAGATTGAATAAGGGAAAGGTGGACAGTTAAATTGGCCACCTTCATCTAACTGACTCCACTCATTCAAGATGTCACCACACGTGCACTTAGTCAACTCAAGAAAAGATGCCAAGGATAGGTAGTGGAGAAAGAGTGAACTCCAATGCATTAATGAGGGATGATTATGAGGAGGGGCCATGATGAAAAGGAAGGTGGGGACCAATGACCTAAATATGGCCAACGTACACCTTGCCAGCTCAGCACTCATAACCGGAAATATCCATAAAGGGTAATGAGCACTCCTCCTTGAGCATTATCACCACCTTTTCTTCATTTTCTCCTTGTAACTCAGCTACAGAAGCCTTCTTGTGCCCCCATAGTCTCGTAACCACCATCCTCCATCAATTTCCTCTCTATCTTTGCTCTCGGCATTTTCTATAAGAGAACCTACAAGAACTCTACAAGAGGGATAGCGAGCTTCTACAGGAGGGACAATGAGCCATTTTAAAGGGAGAAAACATGTTTTTCAGCATGAAATTCAGTATGAAGAGGTAGGGTTCATGCATGCCCCTTTTTGAATGTCAATAAATGAAAGAATTAGTCTCAATTTGAGGGTGAAATCAGTCTTTAGGAGGGCAGGAAATACATACAAAATTTTTTTCTGTTTATTTTAAAAAAACACAGTCTCCTCTATTTTTTTATTTTTCTCAAAAACTCTCTATCTCCACCACCATATTTATTTAAAAAAAAATCATAGGAATTATGATAGGAGGGTTCATGATAAGGGAGCCCACTAACTCCACTGGGCTCCATGCACATCCCCAAGTAGTGGACATATTCACAAGAGAAAACTGGATGAACTTTTTTGTGAAATGTCGAGGGTTTGATGAGGAGATTTCTCAAGAATTTTCTCTCTCTTTGGTCCCTCACACAAGAACACATGCCACTGTGACCATTAGAGGCCTCTCCATTGAAATAACCCCAGAATTCATTAGTAGGGTCACTACCCTTCCTCTTGAGCTGCCTTGGAGTAAAGATGAAAAACCCATGGGCCAGTCTACCAAGAAGAAATTCTTCCAAAATAATGAAACCCTTGTGGAAGATAAAAATGGAATTAGAAGGGCTAGTATACTGCATCCCTGGGATGAGGTTAGCTACCAAATAATAAAATACATTTCTTGTGAGGGTAGGCACAACATTGTCTATTGTTATGATTTCAGAATCTTCACGACTTGAGGTATGGCATGGATACCCCAACACCTCAAAAGATCGGTATCTCTTATTTTCTCCTTTAGTCCCTCATTGACTCTAGCACCAATGTACAAGTGGGAAATTCAGTGTAGCTAGCTCACCATGGCTTAATCAAACTCCTAGTGGAAGAAGCCCTCCATACCTTTACACTCCCTATAGCATGGGAAGTTGTCTGAAACATAACAACTGAAGATGACATAAAAGTATTAAACTATGGTTTTAGTTCTACTAGTAGTGAGGAGGAAGAATAGCAAGGAGGAGAAGATGAAGCCAGAGGTGGTAGAACAGAGCAAGAAATTGAGAAGGAAGGAAAAGAAACAAAGCAAGGAAAAGTTGAAGAGACATAAAAAGAGGTAGAAGAAGGAGAAAAGGAGGGAGCGAAGGCAGAGAAAGGGGAAGAATCCCCTGAGACTTTGGAAACAGAGGAAACAACTGCCCTCACTACCCTTAGTACACCAATCAAGCCAAAACAAAAGAGGAAAAGATATACCTCCATATTTTTCATGGCAAGGAAGAGCACAAGGATTAAAACAAGCAAACCTCAGCCCTCTTCAAAAGTTCCCATTACCATTAAATATTCACCATCCGCCAAGGTGAAAGAGTCTACCTCCAAGACACCTATCACATATTATAAGGCGACTGCAATATCTTCTACATGGAAGGAAAAGGCAATACTATAGAACCCAAAACTAGAACTATAGGAGGTTGAGACAGTCCTACACAAGACATTGTCTAAATTACATGTGACCCAAAAGCTTGGGGAAAGGATAGAATGATAGCCAAAGGTGAAGGATGAAGCAAAAGAGCTATAAGAACCTGACCCCCAGCCTAGTCTTGCCTCCTATTAAAATCTACTTGAGGGAAGTAGAATAATCCCACAGAAATTTGCAATTCAACTGTTTTTTGAATTAGAGAAAGAAAGAGTGATAACACATAGGTGGATGCAGATAGCCAAATCCAAAGGGGTTGAGGATGTTGGCCATTTGGAAAACAAACTTAGGAAAATGGGCATAGAATTGAGTGCTCTCATAGACAGAAAAGCCATCACAAGAAGCCACCTAGAAAATGAGAATGAAATCCTAAGGAGGCAGCTGCAAGAGAAAGAGACTCAGCTGGGATACATGGCCAGCTTATCCATGGATGCATTACAATTTAGAACACGAACAAAATCTCATGGCCTCTATTTGAAGGACCAATGACTCCAATTCGAAATAAAGACTTTGGCACAAAGAGGCACAATGCCTTTCCAAGACTATAGGTAGTTCATGGACCTGTGTGACCAAAGCACCTCAAAGGATAAAGCAAAGATGGCAGATTTCTACCTACACAACATGGCCCTCACAGACATGAATGTGTGGGACCCCAATGCCAAACTATGTGACCTACAATTAATGGCAATGGCCTCATGGATGAACCATGAATAATTGAGGGCAGCAGAAATTAAAAGATTGATGATAAAAGAGAAGAATGAGCCATTAATGATAAGAGCTAAGCCATTAGATCCTATGGAACTCATCAGCACACATAACTTGCTTTCCAATGACCCTCAGATTGCCCCCAAATATCTAATCAATCAGGCACAAGCCATTGCAGACTTTGAAGATATGCAAAGGCTACTTGGGGATGATTGTGTGCATGCATGCAAGAGATGATGGAACACCTTACCTTACAGTTTGCAGATCATGGAATACCATTCCCCCATGAGGTTGAAGAAGGGATTGAAAATATTGCCAATGTACAAGCGCTCAATGCAAAGGCTGAAGGTCAATTGAATTGGCCTCAAACTGAGTCCTCCACTCCTATCAGGCATGTTGGAAGGTAGAAGAGAAGAAGAAGAGAAGGAGCAATGGAATGACATAGATAGAACAACATGGTTTTATGACTAACATGAGTAGACCACATTCGAAGCCTGGGATCCTAGGGAGGTCAGTAGGGCCATAAAAGATGAGGAGATTGACTAAGTTTCTCAGAGGATGAGAAACACCTTGTTATAGACTTTTTTGGGCACTTCAACCCCAATCATAAATGTCCATAAACTGAGGGCTCCTAAGTCCCTAAAAGTGTTGCTTCACTACCTAAAGGAACAAGGTCAACTGATTACGTCATCTTCCAGAAGTTCTCCACTGAAAACTGCTCATAAATGGTCAAACTGGACCATACTGAAAGCTCAATGCAG
>APFE030281991.1:0-13753 GCA_000404065.3 Pinus taeda
GTCTCATCTTTAGTGATTCATGTTAGTTGTTGTTATAAGCAAATTCAAACAAATGAAGATAGTCTTCCCATTTGGTTGGCTATTGCATCACATACATTCCTAACATATCTTCCAATACTTGATTGACCTGCTCCGTTTGTCCATCCGTCTGGGGTGATAAATGGTACTAAATTGGATCTAAGTACCTAGCCCTCTAAAAAGAGCTTTCCATAATGCAGATGTAGAATTTACATCTCTATCTGAAATCAATACCTTTAGCATACCGTACAGTCGGAATATTTCTTTCATAAATATGTTTATGATTTCCATAGTTTTACAGGTGGATTTAATAGGAATAAAATGAGGATCTCTTCTCAACTTGTCCACCACCACCATGATGGAGTCATGCTTCTTTCGGGTTGTCAGAAGTCCGATTATAAATTCTAATGTAATCATTTCCCATTTGCACTCAGTTACATGAAGTTGTTGGAGCGGTCCAACAAGGTGTTCATGCTCATCTTTAACCTAATTACATTCTAAGCACTTATCCAAATATATCATGATATCCATTCTCATCCCAGGCCAAAAATACCCCCTCTTGATTTCAAAAAACATTTTCTGATAACTCGTGTGGGCACCATAAGAACTATGGTGAAACTCATCTCACAATGTTTGTTTAAAAGTTACTTTATAGGGAACATACGTTCTTTCCATGAAAGTTAATAGATTCCTCTCATCTATACCATACTTAGATGGCTTTCCGGAATCTTTCATGTGTTAAGTTTTCTTCCATAAGAATTTATACTCAGGATCCTTGAGGGAAACTTCTTTGAGATGTTCCGTCACATCGAATTCTAGGAGATGATATCGAATTTGATACACACATTGCACCTTTCTGCTTAAGGCATCAACCAATTAGTTTTCCTTTCCTTTAAGACGCCTTATATCAAAGTCAAACTTACTCAAAGAGGATTTCCATTGAGCTTGACATGCATTTAGATTAGGTTGTTTAAAGAAATTAGTTATGCTGCTATTGCCTGTGATAAGCATGAATTTATTTCCCAACAAGTAATGGTGCCATACTTTCAACGCATGCACCACTGCACTAAGTTCTAGATCATAAGCCAAATATCTCTATTCATGCTCTTTAAGCTTCCTAGACTCATAGGCCACCAAATTTCCATCCTACATCAAAACACCTCCCACCTCTTGTTGGCAAGTGTCTGTGCAAACAACAAAGTCATTTTCTCGGTGAGCTACTTTTAGCATTGTAGCGGATGTTAGTAAATGTTTCAATCGCTCAAAAATGAGTTGACATTCCATTGTCCACTTAAAAACTCTCCCTTTCTTCTGTATAGATGTCATAGGGTAACCAATCTTAAAAATCCCCCCCCCCCCCCCCCCCCCCCCCCCGGCAATACATCGATGATAATAACCTGCTAAACCCATAAAGGATGGAATATCTACTACATTTTAGGGAGAGACTAGTCTAGGATCATCCTAATTTTTTCAAGATCAATAGTAATGCCTTCAAAAGATATCACATGCCTCAGATATTGTATTTTTTCCTTAAAAAAAGTCACATTTACTGAATTTGGCGAAGAGATGATTTTATCTTAATGTTTGGAGGACAATCCTCATATGTTCCGTATGTTCCTCTGCATTTTTCGAAGAAATTAAAATATCATCAATGAAAATTAGAAAAAACTTGCCCAAATAGGATTGGAAAATCCCATTCATTAAAATTATAAAGGATTCCAGAGCATTAGTTCGACCAAAAGGTAACTCAATAAACTCATTATGGCCATAGCGCATTCTAATTTCAGTTATAGCAATTTAATTTAGTTAAATTGAGTTATGGTTAGTTAAACTAGTTCTAACTGTTGGAGGAATTAGTGGAAGGTCACGTTTTGGAAGTGTAACTTAAACCACACTCAGTGATCATCTAGATAACTAGTAAATCAACCTAAATTAGCTCATGCATGTAGAGAATTTGAGTTTCCTAGTTGAAGTGGATCTTCCAAGACAGTCTAATATCAATAGTAGCATATTCCAATGTATAGAGGTTGTGCATGTAGTGAGATGAAGATCTTCAAGGAATTGCACAATCCAGATGAGAGAATTTCCTAATTTATAGGGGCTTAATTCCGAGAGGAATAAAGCAAGGAATTAAGTGCTTAGGGGGATTGAAAATTGGCTAAGTGTTGGACACATTCAGTTAGTCGGGTAGAGGGATAGAATATACACCTGCAATTTGTGATCAGGCTTGAGAAAGCATATATATTTCATCTCTACCCTTTGATTATTGCAATGTAGATAGTAAGGGGTTTCTAGTAGTTTCTTTCCAATAGATACATCTTTGTGCATGTGTGATTTTTACTTTTGCATATCTATGATTCTTGCTCTAATGGTGAATTAACTTTTGTAGATCAATAGAGGAGCTTCAAATCTTGTGATTTAGTAAATTTCATGAGCAATTTTGAATCCTCACATTAATTTCAACATTCATAGCATCAACCAATGTTTTTCTTTAATTCATTCTTCAAAATGGGTTGGTTGAGATGAAAGAAATGGAAACATGTTTAGCTTGTCAAAAGCATGCTCCTTCTCATATATATCTTTGATGCTTCAATATTTTTTGATTGTCTTCTGAAGATGTTGAATCACTAGTGGAGTCAATCCTTGAAGATATACCATTTTCAAAATGGTATGGCTCTTCTTGAACCCGCAATCATGGCTTCTGTGGTGGATAGAAAGGATGATTTGAAGCTTCATCAACATGATCATACCAAGATTTATTTTCAAAAAATTTAACATCTATACTTAAAACAAACTTCTTGGTAACTAGATTGTAAATTTTACAGGCCTTTGACTTCTCACTATATCGTAAGAAATTACATCTATCACTCCTATTATCACGCTTCTTTCTTAGCTTGTCAAGAACATACACAAATGCTATTGATGCAAAAACTCTAAAGTGAGATACATTTACCTTTTTACCATACCATGCTTCTTGAGGTATTGTATCTTGGAGACTGGTTGTTGGAGATCTATTGAGAACATAGACTGTAGTCGAAACTACTTCTGTCCAATAGTCATTTGACAATTTCTTCTCACGAAGCATACATCTAGCCATGTTGATGATTTAATTTTTTTTCCTTTCTGATACTCCATTTTGTTTGCAGCATATCTCTATGTTCTTCATTATGATTCCTTTTTGTTGACAAAACGATTTGAAGCCATTGGAACTATATTCTCCTTCTTTGCCTGACCTGAGGATGTTTGAAGGCTTTCCACTCTACTTTTTGGCTTCTACTTTAAATTATTTGAACCTTGAGAATGTTTTGATGGTGTTGGAAATATGTTAACTAATAGGGTCTCCCCAATGTGAATTCCCAATTAGACCTCACACCATTTGGAATATGAGATCTATTTGGGATATCGGTATGATTACCATATATTCCTATAGTTTTGCCTTGGCTACAAAGTCTAGCATCAAAGAGTTATGAACACGTAACCTTAGATCAACAAGTGAGTATGCCTAGTGAGTGTTTGGTTATATTTATGGAAATATTCTTCTATTGTGTAGGGGTAGGAAGGTAAGCCTCTAGGAGAGAGGTAATAGTACCACCTTAGTAGAGACACACACACAGAGAAAACCTTCATCTAACATCCAACAGAATAGTCCATAAAGATGCGACAGTTACTGCAACCATTATAAAAAATAAATATTTGTCTAACATCCATCAGAATAGTCCACAAGGATATGACAATTATAGCAAACATTACAATACATTCTCAATTAGATAAGCATTAAAATAACTGAAATATTTCAACTAATTCAGTATAGGTGAAAACAAACATGAATCATAAATATTCACATAACAGTCTTACAAATATTCACAATCCATTCATGAAAATGTGCCAGCCATCACGTCTCAAGTACTAAGTAAAAGTCACAAGACACATGTGTACAATAAACACCACTAGCCCCAATAGTGGAGCATTGGATCCACTCCTTTCTCCGCAAAATAACTAGCTTGTCTGTCTAATTCATTATGGGAGCAGCCAAGTTAAAAATTCCTTTGCTTGAACAATGAGGGTGTATAAATAACAAATGGGGTGATCCATCACCTCCCTTATGACTCTTGGACTACCCTCATGACTTTGTGATTTCTCATAACGTTTTGACTTCATATATGACTCTTGGACTTCCACTTCACATTACATTTTTCCAATATATAATTACATAATCCAAAAATGATGTGGCACATGATGACTCATGATAGGACATGACATGACATTGATGACACGAACTACATGATGATGTGGTAGTGCTAATTTGCCTTTCTTGTTACCTTTTTTCTTTTGTGTTCAATAAGAGATGTATCCAATGCTTCATATTCCTGAGAGATATTCATTGTTCTTCATATCTACCCTCGAAAGGGTTGTGAATCAAATGGAGTCTTCATGTGGTCATGATATTTGGCCTTCTGCTATAATCCATTGTTCCTTCATCTTCTTGTCTAATTCTCATATTATCTCTGCAACTCCTTAGGTGTCTTCTAGAGTGTCCTCCTTCTCCATATCCTTCTCCATCATCTTGCGATAGCATAATAGAATTCATGCATCTCCAACCCACTCATGAGAAAATGACATCACTCTCATAAACCCCTAGTCTAAGATGTTGCATGATGATCCATTGACTAAGTTAGAACCAGGAGGTAGGCCGAGGGAGAGGCTTAGTGACTGCATAGTTGTATAGCTCAGGAAGTCAAGGGTCAGGTTTATTCCTTGAGACTGCGCAATGTGCAATTCAGGCTTGGACTGAGAAAAAAGATTACGCAATTGGGGAGCTCACGTAGCCAAGATGATGGCTTGAACATTGATTTTTCCCATTGCATAGTTTTGGAGGACAAAGGAGACCAGGTGATTGTGAAATTATGTCGTTCAAGAGCTCAGGACTATGGCTTGAGCATTGAGACGATGTAATATGAAGTTTAGGCTAGACTGTGCAGGAAAATTTCACAGTTTTGAGGCTCAGTGAGCTAGGTTGCACAATTTTGTACTTCTTTTGTCAACTACGAAGTTCTAGGAGGAAAATGAGAACTGGCGATTATGCATTTGTGCATTTCAAGAGCTCAAGGTTTGGGCTTGAGCTCAAAGACTGCGTAATGTGTAGTTGGGGCCAAGCTGGAGGGCTAGCTTGTGAAATTTTGGAGGCCAAGGCTTGGGATTAAGAGTTGAAACTTCACAATGGAGAGTCCTAGAAGGAAATAATTTTTCATTGTATAATTTCAGGAGGCAGGGTTATAGCTTTAGGGCTAAGACTACACAATGTGCAGTTTAGGAGGGCCGGATGAGGCTAAGTTACTCAAAATTTTCTGAAATTTCGCTATGTGTGGGGTCAGTGAACTCATGTGAATAATGATAGGACTTGTTGTAACACCAGGAGGCTCAGGTTCACTGTGCAAAGAGATGTGAACCAAATGATCAATTTTTTTCTTAAAGAAATCCCAATCCATGTTTTCCTCAGGTTATTCATAATAAAGGTGAAGAAATTAATCAAAGAAATTCTTAATTGATTCATTAAGCTTCACTCTTAGCTAAATGATTCTTTTAAGAACATCTCGATAATCATACCTATAGAAGTCTTGATAAAGTTATTTGAGTAAATGATTAAAAGAATGAATAAAAGTAGGTGGTAAAGTATGACAACATGGATTAAAACGACCTTCAAGGGTGAGGAAGAAAGAAACATAAGCAAAATATTCATCATTGATTTCGTAATGTCCACAAAATCTAAGAAAATTAGGAATGTGCTCGGTTATGGATGTTCCATCCTCAGGATTAAAATTTAATTGATACAAGTGATAAAGAGGTTCCTCGGGGATTAAACGTTTACCAAGATATAGGTTGGAAAGAAACATAGGGAGTATGATTTGAGGATCAGACATTTATGACAAGAGATTCAAAAAAGACTCAATAGGCCCAACTTGTCATTTGGCCCTCCTTCTAGTGCCATTTTGTTAATTTTGCTAGAAATTTGCTGACCATTTGGAATAGGAGCCCCAACTATACCTCACACCATTTGGAATAGGAGCCCCATACAAGATATCAACCCGACTACCATATATTATTGTAGGCTTTCCCTGGCTACAAAGTTCAACACAAGAGAGTTATGCACGTCTTGGATCAACAAGTGACTCTGCCTGGTGAGTGTTCGATTGTATATGTATCAATATTCTTACTACGGAGGGAAAGGAAAGTGAGCCTCTAGGAGAGAGGTAATATTACCACACTAGCAGCGACACACATACTAAAGGTATCTGCCTAAAATTTAGCGAAATAGTCCATAAAGATGTAATAGTCATTCCAACCATTATAAATAAGAAATATTTTTCTAACATCCAATGAAATATTCCACAAGGATACAACAATTATAACAACCATTACAGAACATTCTCAATAGAGAAGCACTAAAATAACTGAAATAGTTCAACTACCTTAGTATAGATGAAAGAAAACATGAATCATAAATATTCACATAACAGTCTTACAAAATTCACAATCCATGCATGAAAATGTGTTAGCCATCAGGCTTAAATTATTAATTAAAAGTCACAAGGCACATGTATACAACGAACACCACTAGCCCTCATAGTGGTGCATTGGAGCCACTCCTTTCTCCCCAAAAATAACTATCTTAAATCTCTAATGCATTGTAGGAGGAGCTAAGGTAAAAAATCCTTTCAATGAACAATGAGGGTGTATATATAAAAAATTGGGTGATACTTCACCTCCTTTGTGACTCTTGGCCTACTCTCATGACTGTTTGACTTCTCATGACTTTTCGACTTCATAGAAAACTCTTGGACTTCTGCTTCAGATTACATTTTCCAATATAGAATTACATAATCCACAAATGATGTGGCACATGATGACCCGTGACAGGAAATGACATGACACTAATGACATGTACTACATGATGATGTGACTGTGAATTAGATGCAATCTTCATGCAGTCCTCATCATTGGTCTTCTATTTTAATCCATTATTCCTTCATCTTCTTGTTTGATGATAATCTTATCTCCTCATCTCCTTAGGTGTATTCTAAAATTTCCTCCTTCTCCCTCTCTTTCTTCATCATCTTTCCATATCATGATAGTTTTCCTGCATCTACAATACACTCATAACAAGTCGACATGAGTCTCATAAAACCCTACTCTAAGATGTTGCATGACGATCCACTGGATGAGTTGGAACCGGGTCGTATGCCAAGGGAGAGGGTCAGTTACTGCATACTTTCACATCTAATTTAGTCAAGGGTAAAGTTTGAGCCTTGGCACTCTGGAATGCATAGTTCATGCTTGGACTCAACAAAATTATTGCACAGTTGGGGAGCTCAGGGAGCCATGATTAAGGCTTGGACACCGATTTTTCCCATTGTGTAGTTATGGAACACAGAGGAGCCCAAATGATTATGCAAGTCTGCAATTCAAGAGCTCAGGCCTGAGGCTTGAGCCTTGATACTGTGCAATGCGCAGTGCATGTTAGACTATGTAGGGAGATTGCACAGTTTTGAGGCTTACTAAGTCAAACTACAGGGTTTTTCACTGTTTTCATCAACTACGCAGTTCTCGAAGGAAGAGAAGGCCTCGTGATTGCATAGTTATGCATTTCTAGAGTTCAATGTTTGGGCTTGATCTTAGAGACGCTATAGTGCGTAGTTGGGGCCAAGTTGGAGGGATGAATTGCGCAATTTTGGAGGCTAAGGCTCGGGCTTGAGCACTGAAACTGTTCAATGAGAATTCCTGGAATGCAAGAACTTTGCATTGCATAGTGTTAAGTGGAAGGGTTGTAGCTTGATGGCTGGGACTAAGCAATGCATAGTTCAAGAAGGTCGAATGACGCTAAGTTGCTGGGAATTTTAAAAAATTTGGCTAAGTGTGGGGTCAGTGAACTGATGTGAATAGTAATAGGACTTGGCTATGATCACACACTTAGAGTGCTTGATGACACAACATATATCATCCAAAGCACATTAACAACATTTTTCCCTCAGTGCGACAACCTTTACAACAAATTACAACAAGTGGGACACTAAAGATACACTTTGCGACGACCGTGATGAAACTTGTGCGACAATGCTTAAAAACTTGTAAATGAGTGTGATGGAGGTTTACATGATAATATAGACTCATTTAAACAAGGAGAACCTCGTGAAACAACTAAAACAAGCTTATGTACATTGTCTAACACTTAACATGCTAAAATATGACAAGTGATAAAGTGCAAATGAAACTTGCAATATGCGAATGGCGGTGAAAGAAACACATACCAGAGTAAATATAACACGAAAATGACACTAATTAGACTGAAAGCAATAAAAATTGATAACCCAAAACATGAAAATGACAATCTAGAAAACAAAGGTGTGTGAAAGCGACAATTTTCTAAACTCACCGAAGTAGAGGTACAAATACATCTATAAGTGATAAGACGTAGATGTCAGTGGGCACTGACCATCCACATGGATTGGAAATTACAAATGCACAATATTGAGGGACCGTGGTATGCTTGTTCAAGCTTGAGTAAAATAATGTGTTCATGAACTTGTTGTGGATTGAGAATGCGTGAGAAAGCACCCTCTACACTTCCAATCCAAGAAGGGATATCAGAAGAGTCAACTAACCAAGAGATGATTGTGAAGTGACTTATTTCAAGATCTGTAATATGCTCTAAAATTTGAGTGTAGACAAAATTTTGGAAGGCGTTTGTCACACTGAAAACAAAATGTATCTGATTTATTTTTGAGAAAATACACCCATATCTTCCGGTTATAATCATCAATGATGGTGAGAAAATAAAGGCAATACCAATGGACTGTGTTTGCATTGGGCCACATATATTTGTATCGACTAGATTTAAAGGCTCTTTTACTCTAGAGAAAGATGTGGGAAAGCCATCTCTTTTATGCTTGGTTAAAACACAAATTTCACAATTACAATATTTTTCATTCATAACAAGGAAACTAGTGACCATTGAATTTTTCTGAAGTAGACTTAGACTCTTGAATGGGATGTGGCCATACCTAGAATTCCAAAGCTAAGACTCAACTATTCTTGACAATTGTGGCCAAAGTACTATAAGGTATTTTGACTTCTAAGAGTCAATCGAAACATCCTATTCTTATTTTTTTCAACGTTTGCTATCAATCTTCTATTGAGAGGTTTATCATAGAGATAACATGTGTTCCCTTGTATTATTACATCATAACCATGTTCCATCAATTGTCCTACACTAATGAGGTTATGCTTCAGATGTGGAACATAATAAACATCAAGTATATATTTATCTTGATTCTATTTGGTAAGAATTAAAAAAATACATTTACCTTCAACTTTAATACAAGTACGATCTCCGAGACTAGTTTATTATGTTATGGAAGCATCAACATAAGAAAACATATGTTTGTAACATGTTGTGTGATTTTTGCAACTACTGTCCAACAACCAAAGGTCCTCGCTATGAGTGCCTTAAGAAAGATGGCAAGAAGGAAACATTGTCTCAAAGCATTATCCTTCATTGTTGGAGAGATGGACACTAACTCTTTGTTGATCTCATTGTTTCTTTATGCATTTATGTTCATAATGCCCAAATTTCTTGTAGTAATAACATTGAAAATTAATTTCTTTCCATGTTGTGCTTCTCTGTGATTGGTTTTGTGAAGGTTTCCACAACTCTCCTGCATGATGATGTTTTGATCTACCTCTAGCTCGTTTGCTGATGTCTCCATATCCTCTGCCTCTTCCTCTGCTAAGAGAGAGTTGTGATTTGAAAGCTTGTTCCATAGAATCTTCTGCCAAGTTAAGTCTTGTCTCATGTGCTAGAAGTGATCCAATCAAATTTTCTATTGATAAAGTTGTAAAACCTTTGGACTCTAGAATGACTATTACAATCATGTCAAATTTATTGGGAAAACTTCGAGAGAATTTTTCAACAATCTTCTGATATGTAATTGTTTCACCAATGAGTTTGATGTGATTGAGTATTCCGATGACCGTAGTCATGAAATGATCCACATTCTTTGTGTTAGTCATCTTCAGGTTTCGAATTGGGCTCTAAATTTATGCAATTAATTGTCTTCACTATATCATTACCTTGATATGCAGCTTCCAAAATATCCCAAGCTTTTTGTTGTTGTTGATGGGCTAGTTATTTTGCCGAAAATAGGGTCATCGACTGAGTTTTGTATCAAACATTTGGCTCTGTGCTCTTTCTTTCTTAGTTCAATAGTTGCATTCCGCTGATTATTGGTCATGGTCGCCCATGCTTCTTGGGTCGGCTCTACATAGACGCTGAAGTGTATCCCAAGACTCTCGTGCTTGTAGAAATGTCATTCTTAAAGACCAAAACTTATAATTTTTGCAAAAAAAATCGAAATTTGTGAGTAAGAGTTAGAAAAAGGTATTTTTTTTAATGTGAAACTACACAACTTTTTACAACTTTTTTCCAAAACTTAAAAAAAACCTTTGAAAAATACATGATCCTGTTTTATTTAAAAAAAAAAAAAAAAATAGTAAAAGCCCTTTTTGTTTCAATAAACAAAACTCCTCTTCAATAGAGACTTTCTCTTTTTAAAAATAAACCAATGCTTTTTTAAAACCTTTCTTTTTTAATATTCTCCCTTTACACTTTTAGAATGAGTTTTTAATTTTAATTTTTGTATTATTAAAAATTTCTTTTTAAATAAAACACTTCAGTCCAACGTGAACTTTTTAATGGTAACTCATTAAAAAAGTTTTTAAAAACAAATACGATGAAGGTGTGAAAGGATTGTGGAGGTTTAGTTTGACCGTCGTAAAACGTTGAGCCAAACTTATGATACCCTAGTCGTTTTTTCAGCGCAGTTAAGCACAGAGATCAAGTGCGCCCTGATCGCTATTTTTTTTTTAATTTCAATCGTCCGCTCCTCCTCTGTGTTCACAGCTTCGTTCACAACTTCTTACCACACACTGTTTTCTCGGGATAAGATGAGAAATAATGAAGAGAAACTGTATCGCAGAGGTTTTTTTTCCTCAATATTAAAAATAATTAAATAAATTACATAGAAAGTAGTGATAAAATAATTAGAGTGAAACTGAAATAAATTTAGATTATAAAACTTAACGGATAACAGAATTAAATGGGATATAAACAATGAGATTAATATCTCAACCAATAGACATCTTTATTATAAGTAAGACTCCAAAATATTTCCTAAATCTTGAATTAGGATAAGGATGCCTGTATTAAGAGGAAACATAACCAGAGCCAGTGCATGCTCAGCATATGGCAAAGACAAAGGTAATCTTTGTGCTCGAATGCAACAATCTAGGAATATTTGGCGGGGAGTACTGTGGGATCAGGTCTCCGACTTTGATGAATAGAGAGGAACGAATAAGGAATGCCGGTACAATTCCTTGTACGTAGGCCATTATTTGAAGGCGCTGACTTGCTTTATTGTGGATGTCTAGAGACTCGAGAATCTCAATGTGCTTAAACACTGAAAGCTTTCTACTGGAGGAAGGTCATAAACGACTGATTGGGGGCAGAAATATAACAAGTCTAATCTCATATGGTGTTCGTGCTCGAATCATGCACCTACTTCATAGGAACTAATTCCGATGGTGGCATGTTTCCAGGTCAACAGGCTCACTGGCACCCTAAGCGGGCACAGTCGCTAGTTCCGATTAAACAGCATAATGGTAATAAGTTAGTTTGCTGGTTGAGCATTTTTTATGAGAATGGGTTGACGCTTGATATGACGGGGACAAGAGTTGGGGTAAGGAGAGAAGAAAACATATACTAGATCTAATAAAGAGGAGAGTAGAAGTTGTTCCTAGCAAGAGACGTAATGATTATCTCAAACTCAATACTAAATAATGACCTCTCAACATTCTCTTTATTTTATTGGGCAGGTGCATACTTGAAGTATCAACGTGGAGCCCAAAGTATTGCTATGGAGATGAAGCGGTTAAGAGCAGCTATCCAGGGAAACGCAATCAGTTAAGAGCAGCTATCCAAAGAAACGCCATCAACATTGATTTTTGGTAATTTTATTTCTAATTCTAAATATGCCTGAAACAATCGTTGCCAATACATATTAGCTTATATTTTTAGTATGGTGTACTATACAAGAGTGGAACGAGAAGAAATTCGAGAATGATGTGCATCAAGTTATATAGAGTAAATGCTGATAGTGATGCTTGTTTGCATTTAACATCCCAAACCTAAACATGATAGTGAGTAGAGTAAATGCTGATGGTGATGTTTGTTTGCATTTAACATTCCAAACCTAAACATGAGAGTGAGGCCGCTTTCTTATACATCAATTATCATGTCGTGCTCCTTACCAATAGGTAGTTGGAAAAACTTGCTCTACTAGGATTCAAATATTAAATCTCTACAAAAACTCAAGTGTGTACTTTGCAAAATAGTTATAATTTTTGTTTTTCGTTAAAAAAAATTGAATATATCGCATTTAATAGTGATACAGGAGTATACTGCTTTGACATGTTACAGGTCTATAGTGTTTTGACATATTAGATTTCAAGCCCCTGCCAATAGCATTGAAATGACGTTTAATTGAAAATTGCCAACTGCACTTTGTCTTGCCAAAGCAATATCCACTGATTGCCAAGGAATGCCTGGTAAACATTGAAATGAGTTGATGATTGCGATGGCCTTTTTCGCTGGCTG
The DNA here is from genome assembly GCA_000404065.3 of Pinus taeda. NCBI lineage: Eukaryota > Viridiplantae > Streptophyta > Pinopsida > Pinales > Pinaceae > Pinus > Pinus taeda. Next base: position 12,725 of record APFE030281991.1, read on the forward strand.
TCGCAATATAATGAACTACTTCCACGGAATATATTGTTTTGGCGTTGTCCAGGGTACAAATTTGTTTGAATAATTATTTTCAGTGAAATTTTATTGTTTTTTTTCTAAAAAATTAATTATAAAAATGTTTGAATAATTTTTTAATAGTGGAAATAGATTAATCACTATCAAAAATCTCATAGAACCTAAAATCTTAAAATTTGATTATACCAAAATTTCTAGACTAATTTGTGAAATCCTTAAACTACCACATAATTTATACGTTAATGGTCTATTTTCCACAGCGAAGTGCTTGTTATATTGTTTTTTCATACAAATATCTGGACCACAGAAATATCAGAAAATATTAATTGTCCTCTTTCCATAGTGAAGAATATGTACTATATCATCTTCACACACATATGTCGACCATGCTTCCAAATATTTGTGGTATAGTCTAGGGGCTCCCAAGGGATGTTGCGATAGTGCATAGTGTAAGTAAAGATGTTTGGTAGATGGCGTGGTTTCATGTAAACATTGGAATAGTCGTTGGTCTTATTGAAAGAGGGTAGAGTAGGGACGGTATTTGATCAGTAAATTATTTCTTTCAAAATAATAAGATTAGTATGTTTTTAAATAATTTAGATAAATATTAAATTACTAAATAATTAAATTTTAAATTTAATAAGTATTTTGAAAATATTTCATTTTTAAAAGTAATATTTGATAAACAAATGACTTATTATCGATTTATAATTTATCTATTTCAAATAGAATTAATATATTTGACCAATTTAAGTTAAATAAATATCAAAGTTTCATAAACAATCAAAATTTCCAAATTCATACCCGAGAGTAGACCGTAAACAAATCTCATCAGGTGACATGAATATCCCATCACGTATTACGAAAGAAAGTCAATAAATATCACCGCATATCTCCACACATCCGCGTTATCTTCCAAAGTGTGTACTTGTTTGGCCATGCCATGCGGCACTGCATAAACAATTTCAGGCGGAGACATACATTTTTTCGGTTTCTGATACACTG
>APFE030281994.1:0-123167 GCA_000404065.3 Pinus taeda
CCGCTTGAAGCTACTTCAGATGCAGAAACGAAGTGAACACAAAGTCCTTTATATTGATTGCATTAACAAAGGTACACAAAATCAGGTCTCAACAAAACTTAATGCTCAAAGATGTTCTGAATCATGTAGTTACAATCATTGATCTCCTACGCTCGATGGCGTGGTATCTTTATATAACAGAAATGACGGAGATATCTAGATACAAAAGATAAGCTAAAGCAGCGATCCCTCAGGATCAGAGATCCTGAGGGATTCGCTAATCGTTCAGTTCTTCTCTTTCCTTTCTTGCGTTCTCCGTCTTAGTGTCCCACGTTCTTTTCCTGGATCATTCGGCTCTAATTTTACTTGATCGTGTCTGCATCCGGTTCCCTATCGACGGGACAGCAGTTGCTTTCCCTTTGCTTCTTGTTTTTGCTCGATGATCCCCTGTTTCCGCGTCCTTCTGCATAGAAAACATCAATTATTGGTGATTGAGCTTCGTTTGTCCATTTTCACACAAAATATCAAAACCCTTTTATTCTTTAGACTTATAATGCAGAAAAGGTTAGGAAAATTATTAGAAAACCACTAGATTATTATTCAAAAAGCATACCTTCCAAGCGCTCCACACAACCCAGCTTTGCAGGAAGGTATTCATGCTCTATTGACCATACAAGAAACATTTGAAGATTACCAAGAGTTGGTAAGCCTTCCTAAGTGACTTCATCTTGTAGACCAGGTCAGGTTTCATCCTAAACTTTGATGTCTATTTTACCCAACACTTCATGATATCTCTAGTGTTTACATTGTTTTTGGGAGTGAAGAACAATGCATCCATGTGGTTCACTGACTATGGAAAGTGATACATATGATGGTATTTTTCCGATATGAAGGTGGCAAGTTCTTTCCCACTAGTATTGCTCAATGTCGTCATCTCAGGATTAGTATGTGAGACAACCTAGTGAATGAAATATGTGCACGAGAAGATAACATACCTACACACAACCTTGTACAAGCCTGACTTATGTTGTGTTGACATAGAATTTTCGATCTTCTAGATATTCCTTGAATCTACTTGAAAATATGTCCTTTATTTCTTGCCATGTGATCTTCATGTCCTTCTCTACAAATAAATGTGTGTCTCCATAGATGGGAAATATCATTGGCACGAGTTCAACCATGTCTCTAGTGCTACTCTCTACAGTTTCCTTTAATCCAGTTCTCTTGGAAACCATGATGCCTATACTACTAAGAGGCTTCTCAACACCTAATGTACCTGGAGATAGAGTAGACACTCATGGAAAGAAAATGTCAGATCAAAAACATAAATCACTTCAAGGATTGATCATGCAACAATTTGGGTGACTGCTGGGAAAGATTACACAGTAGTGACTCTCAGAGGCAGGGGGACTATTAGCTGAATCTGCACAATGCATAATCCCATTTTCCAATGAGATGTGCTACTTACTGGAACTACATAGAGCATATTCTAGTGAGGTCCGTTGTGGACTAGAACTGTGTAATGGATAGTTCAGTCTAGCTTGATAGCTAGCTGGGATTGCGCATTTCACAATCCTAGTGGGCAAGACTAGGCACTGTCTCCCAGAACTGTGCAAAGCACAGCTGGAGGCCAATGACAGGAAGGTTTTGCGCAATTCCTAGAGCCAAGGTAGAGCATTAAGATCTAGGAATGTGGAGTGCATGCTAAGAAAAGCTAGATTTGAGCCAAGGTAGCCAAGATATGCCCAAAAGCAACTTGAAAATGAGTAGATATGAATGCAGGAGTGAAGGATGGTGCAAATAGGAGTGAATGTTCATGCATGCAATCAAAACCAATGCAAGAATCAATCACACAAACGAACAACAAAGCTGGTGGGGAGAGTCCCTGCAATGGTGACCGTTAGTACAAAAACAATGTTATGCATGTGATGCTTAAGAAAGATAATGAAAAACTTGAAACAACACTTCAATAAGTTGAAACAAACAAAACACCAGTGATTGTTTAGTAAAACATGAAAAACAACACTCACACAAGCCAAGGAAACAAAAGCGATGGAAAAAGCAGCACAAGACTTGCAAAGAAAAACTTTCCTGGAAAAGATGCAGCGACTATGCCAAAGGTTCCTATATGCCTTGAGAATGTGATAGCTCAAATATAGATTGTGTAGAATGAGCTTTGAGGCATCCATTAAATAAATCTGATAGATTTAAGGTTTATTACGCGCATGCCAAAATCTAGGAAAAAGTGACAAGTGGCGAGAAGTTTCTAAAATTGACTTGAGTGTAACTCCCAGTGCTAAAAATATATCCATATTTTTTAGGGATTCTTTTTTTTTTTTTTGATTTTTTGGGAAAGGCTACCATGCATGCTTGGAGAAATTATGCAGTTCTAGAGGGAACCAATAAACTTTTTGGCACATGCATTAGAAAATGGCTGAAGGAATGCTTCTATGCAGTTCCTGGGTTGAATGGCTTTGGTTGCATCTCATGCTCTGTGTAGTTCCCTGACTGAAGAAAAACTGTTAGCTATACTATGTTAGTTCTCAAATCTTCCTTAGGCTGAAGGAAGGCGGGATTCAAGGTAACATCATACCACGCTCAGCCTCGTAGCTAGCCCTACGAGGACAGGAGAGGGCTCTCTCTGGGTCAATCTCAGCAAAAGATAATCAAATAGGCTGGAGATGACTGAAATAAAAGCTAATTTTAGGATAGGTATGAAGTACAAGGGTTTAATTTGAGCTTTTAGTGGTTTTGTGTTGGAATAGAGAAAGGCAAATTTAGGCTTGGGGATGAGGCACAGTTTTTGCAGAGGTCTGATTGGGGCAAGGAAGGCGATCATCTTAATGCTTTTAAAAGGAATGAATGGATAGATCAGACTGGTGAGGAGCTAAGGAGAGCAAGAAGGTTTCAAGGATTCTCCTTAAACAGATGAAAACATGGAAAATTAAACAAATTTAAAGGCAAAGCATAGTAATCAATGGATTCTAACTTAATCACTTCATTTATTCAATTGCAGAAGATGAGAGTAAGGGAAATGATACACATAACAACTTACAATTACTGAGAGAATCACACCATCAGAACATAAAGCCACATGGATCCCAAACAGTGCGGCAAAACCCTGGTCTTTCCTTAGCCAAAAATGCAGAGAAAATATGTACAATGATATGCCAAAACAATCCCAAGTGTCCAACCCTGAAAATGACTGAGAGATTACATGATATGGACTAGCCCAACTCATTCCCATGCCTCTAGGGGTTGAGCTCATCATTCTAGGAGCTGTTTCAACCAATTCTAAACCAAGCACTAAAATCTAGGCAATCAAAACAACTTGCCTCTATATTTAGGAAACTGATTCATTCATTAAATTTTCACTTGTTAGTGAATGAATCCTCTAGAAAAAGTAAATAAGTGCCAAAATTACATCATGTTTATCCAATTACATCAAGCTAGATCAAAAATTACATCTAGAAGCAAAACTAGTCAAACTAGCCGAATTTTTGAGCTAGAAGGTGAAAAATTGGGCAAAAATCCTTTGTGCACCACGCCAAATCCTGTATGCATCACGCCACTTTGAGGCTAAGTTTGAGGCACTTCCTGAAGTCCAAATTGTACCTAAGATAGCTTGTTGGAAATATCTGCGTGTCTACTTTCCAACCCAAGTGGAATGTTTCAATTTGGTGTCCATTTGCCCCTCCAAACTACAATCTCCCAAGACTGCTTCCTGTTTGTCAAAATAGGGGCAGTGAGGTCATTTTTTAAGTGTTTTTTGACCTTTTGGGGACTCAAAATTTGCCCAAACTTCTTGGCCATGCACTAGCAGTCATGATTTTTCATGCCAAATCTAGAAATATAAACTTTTTGCCATTTGGAGCTCCCTAGGAAAAGCGCGCGCCATGTGGCGCGGCGCATAGGGAGAAAAACTCTGTTTTTAGTGCCAAATTTTGTCAACATACCAAAAATGCCCCAAATTTCTTGAAATTTGGGTTGGAGCTTCTTCATCAAGTGTCATGTTGGGCTAAAGAGGCTTCAGCCAATATTCGAAGGCGATCGTGCTCCTTTTGCCTCTTTTGCTTCTTTATTACCTTCCTCAATCTTGCCTTCAAATTCCTTATCCGAGCCTTGGAACTCATATTGCGTGCCCTGTAGTGGAAAACCATATGCATCAATAATGCTTTGTCCTTGTCGGCCTTTTCCAGTAGTCTCTCCAGGTGGATGTTGATCCGCTCGAGCTAAGACTCACGGTCATCATTAATCTCTTGCTCCAAAGGAGTGAGCTCAATCCTCCTCTGTTGGGTAGCTCGGCGATTCTTGCGGATGTTTTGCAACTCCATGATCTCCTACTGGTCTTCGAGCTGTTTATTCCTTTGCTCCAAGTATCTGATAATCCACTTAGCCCTCTCCAAATTGAGAGACAAGGCTTTGATCTCTGTGTGCTGTTCCCGAATGATCTCTCTAAGTTTGGTACTTTCCAAGCCCATATCTATATCATCATCATGAATGAGAATGAAGTTGGTCTCTCGATCACCTGAAGGCCCCTCATCATGCATTGGCCTCTTGCCTCAATCCTGTACCTGTGGTGCTGATTTCGGAAGCAAGGCCCCTTCCACCCCAGGTGGAGATAACACTCGCTTTGCAGCTGCAAATAACTGCCTCGTGCTCTTCTAATATGTAATGAAGACCGGTATAGTAGCAGTGTGTGGATCATGGCCTTCTTGCTGATGAGAAGGTCTCCTAGTCTCATGCCCATCCTCTGAAGGTCCCTGCGGAGCTCTGAAAAAGTCACGAGAGATGAAATCATCCCAAGTGATACCCTGTAATCCAAGCTGATGAACCACCAAATCTTGATGAGAGAAAAATGGAAAATGCTATTGAACTACTATTCAGGGGTCTTGTGCTGCACAAAGGCGGTCATCCTCTCTATGTTCTAGCATATGAAAAAAGAAATGTTCATCATCCTTACCCGGGTGAAATGCATGAGCAACCTGATGTGATAAGCATATACTCGGGAGAAGCGAGTATATGCTTATCACATACTCATCTTTGAGATACCGGAACATGATCACTCCCTTGAGCTACCTCAAGAAACTAGGTTTAATATATGGCTCATAATGTTGCCGGTCAATCTCCTGCTTCTTATTCCATGGTTCTCCAACATTAGGCATGTCGGTGGCCAGTGAGATAGATTTTGGTGTAAGTGTGAAGGTGACACCAGCCAAAGTAACCTGATCTCCATGTAAATGCAATACAAATAGACGAGCCAACTCATGATGAAATTGAACAGCAACAACCTTTTCACAAAATTCATAACATGAATGAAACTGGAAACAAGAGACGACAAGAGGGCAAGCCTGCAACTCTGTAAGGGTGGTCAGTTCTTCTCTGATATGTCTGCCTCCTCTATGAGGCCTCCAGGGTGCATCTTCTTCCATGGGAGAGTCACTTTGGGTTTCCACTTCATAATCAGATGAATGCTCAGATGCCATGACTGCTGTTTTTCAAACTACCTTGGAGAAAAAGGTGTTGGTGTATGAAAACTGTTTGGACTACTCTTTTAGTGATGTGTGCAAACTATGCCACCAAAGGGGAAACAAATGGAATGGGGACTGTTAGGAAGGGGAAATAATATCAAGGGATTAGGAATTATTGGGAGAGATGTGTTTGGGAAATATGGGAGGGGATTTAGGACTTAGGTGTGGGAATAGGGTTTAGGGTTTTTCACATTTAAAAGTTTGGGAAAGGGAATTTGGGATAAGGGTTTAACAATTTTAGGGGATGGGGAACAATGTAGTCAAGGAACAAAGGGAATCAAGGATAAAAGAAATAATGGAAAATAGTAACCTTGATGTCAAACAAGTTTGAAACCCTTGGCAACAGCTTATATGTAAGGTATTCAAAATGATAGGGTTTGATCGTTTATTTGGAAGTTCAACACATCAACCATAACATACCGTAAACTTGAAGGTGTGAACAACGAAAGAGGAGCTCAACCTACTTGAATTCAGGAGAAAATGGCATGATTTTGGCATTTGGAGGTTGTTATGGCAATTTTCGAGCCAGTCAGCTGAGTGTGCCGCGCAGCTTACCCAACACGTCGTGTCATCCCAATGCGCCGCACCCATTCAGAATTACATTGGATAATTTCTCCTAGTGCGCCGCGCTCCTCCAGTGTGCCACACCACCTGCTCTGTGTGCTGTGCCGAACAAACCTCCTCCAACTTCACTCGAATGGCGCACTAACTCAACCAAATCACTTTGAATGGCTTCTGTTTGATCTTGGCATGCAAAATGACATTAAACCTCATTGAATTGTCTTTATAAAGGCATGGAGACATGGATTTGATTTTTGGTTCTTCATAACCCACTTTTGTAATGTTTTGAAATTGGCACTTTTTCACAATTGATACAACTCTGTATTTTTGTTTCCCCCTTGATTTTTGTTCAGAATGATGAATTTCTTGGAAATTTTTTGCAGGGATAGTGGCAATGATCTCTGACAGAGGGCTGTAAAGACCGACTCTAACATTTGCTCCAATGGGGATGGTAGCTCCTTGGAGGTGCCAAGAATAGTAGATCTCTGGAAGAGCAGACAATGCTCTTCCAGAGAAATGATCTCTGACGGAGGGCTGTAAAGACTGACTCTAACAAGGTCTTCATAGTTCTAGATCCTAAGCTCAATGTCGGGTGTTCTATGTAATTCTAGAGAGCAAGGCTGACTGTTGGGCTGATCTGCACAATTCTTAGGAGAAAGTAGGCTGTGAGGATGCTTTGCGCAATTCCTGAGAGAAAGGCAGGATTTTCTCTAGGACTATGTTGTTTTCGAAGACAACGTAAGAACCATATGCAAACCAAGTCACAAGATGTTAGCTTTGGTTAGTCAGCAAAGAAAGTAAGCAAACACAAGTTGAAAAGTGAAAGATAAACTTGAATGAAATAGAAGTACCCAAGGAGTGCAAGACAAGCTGCTAAGATTTTGAGGAGGGAGGCTCCAAAACAAAGAGAAGGAAAAAAATTGGAGGGTTCTTGTTGCTGCTACAACATGTCTATGTTACATTCTTCCTGATGTGTATTATATCAAACAAAAGAAAACATTGTAGGTTCTCATAGTACGAGAGTCTATTGAATTGCTCATGGTAACTTTTCATTCCTCGTGGAAGTGCCCTGTTATTAATGCCTTCACAACCTACAACGTGAATCATAGATAATATATTATAGCAACAATATAACATGTCAATTAGTAAAATGAAGAAAATCCCATAAAAAGATCAAATAATCCAAACATATAATGTATATTGATACATGGACAATTTAATCCATAACTTGAGAGACTCTATTATATTGTAACTTCAATGCACGAGGTGTCATTCTTTGTGGTCTTACTCCAATCTCTTCTTTCCCACTGAAAATATGTTTGTCAGTTCTTCAGTACCTATGGTTCTTAGAAAGGAAGTGCCTATACTCATCAGACACCTCCTTTCCTAATCTTCTTGAACACTGAGATTTAATCTTAGGACCACAAATTGGACAAGAAAATTTACCCTTTTTTTGAATACATGCAAGAGATGGAATAATTTTGATATCAATTATATTAAGTATGTACAATGAAGGTTGAACTATTATAAAAACATACTTGAAATGAAATTCATAAAAGTAAACATTATTAAAGCACAAGGTAACATTATAACATACCACAAAAATGTGTTAGCCCTGGGGAATCATGAATTGTCCATACAATCATTGCATGTAATTCACATTCCCTTTATGCAACTACTGGTCTAAAGATATCATACATAGTGACACCATTCTATAACTCCACTAATCATCAATAAGAGGCTCGATATATACATTCATATCTTTGACCTAGTACTTACCTAATTGATTGAACATACAATACATAATTACTACATGTATGAGTAAATAAATAAATTTATAAGACATAATTACAAGGCATAATTGAACATATATGAGTAAATTAACAAAAAAATATAGGACATAATTATGAAACCAAGAAGACAAATAAGATGTTATTATGCTAAAATAAAAATATTCTAAACAAATTAATACCTAGAACAATCATTGTCAACATTACGTGCTCCCTCATTATTGAATTCCATGAAGTAAAGTTATTGTTGTAAACAAATGTGCACCACATCGAGTAAGTAGATATAGCCTCTCTAAATCGATTAACACCATCAGTTGCTAATGAAAGACTAAGATTATGTGGTTCTCTTTTATACTCTGGCCATTTTACCTCTATATTTCTAAATGTAGACCCATCTGTAGGAATTCGAAGAACACCATCTTCACTTCTATTCACTGCATGGTAATCCATAAGTTTTTCTATGCTTTTGCACCTGAAAAATTGTCGCAGGCGTGGAATTATGGGAATATAACAAAGAACCTTGCAAGGCACCTTTTTTGTTAATTTGTCGGTTTGATATCTACTCTCATCATATTTTGGACATTTTTATTTCAATGCATGTTCTTTATAATAGAGAATATCATCATTAGGGCATGCATGAATAGATTGATACTCCATTCCAATATCTTTCATAATGAAATGTAAATCTCGGGAATGTATGAGGTATAACATTTGACGGTGGTAACATAAATTCACCTAATAATCCACAACATAAAAAAAATTTAGTATTGGTTAATGTACTAAACAATATTAATAATACATATTTCATCTAAATGTTACAAATTAATGAAATGATGCAGATCAACGTACTACCATTAAAAAAATGGAAAATATAATTTTTTTTATCATGTATATAGTATGAAATGTCACAAAATATATTACATACCTTAGTAGTTGTGTCACACATGTGTTTGATAAACCATTCACCACCTATAAGTTGACCAACAATAATACAACAGAGAGAAGAGATATTTTTGAGCCTTCATAAAGAGGTTTAGTTTCGCTCTCAAGTACAGATAAATCAAAAGCATGATCATCTTACTGTTGTCATCATCATCCATTCAAACATTATTAAATGTATCCTGGATCAATCTATATGTCCCATACTCCTCAACTATGTTATCGACATCATTATCTTCTTCCATGGGATCATTATCTTGATCCTCAATATTAATCTCTCCATGTTCTCGAACAGGCACTTTTACTACAACCACCACTTCCTCATCGAGAAATTCCTTGGGGGGCATATTATACAATTACAATCAATAAAGTAATATTAGTATATATAGAAAATATTGAAATGTCGATATAACAATAGTTTACAAATATAATATATAAGGAAAACAAAGACAACAAATATAACGAGAAACACAACTTAGGTGAGACCAAGAAACAAAGACAACAAATCAATGATGATGCTTGTGCAATTTATCAAGATATTTAAGAATATGTTGAAAACATATAAGAAAGATGTTATTTTTCTTGACATGGTGGAAGTGAGACACTTTCTAAGATATATAGTCATGACCATAATAAAAAACATATTGATCTTATTTTTCATTCATCATTTTAATGTCATATTCATTCTCAATTTTATATTTTTCATAATATACTTTAAAAACTTATTAATACTACTCCATAAAAACCCATGATTAACCTATAAATCCTCTAGGTTTGAATTAACCCCTAAACATACATTGACCCCGTGACACCTTAACCCCATTCCCCTAAGCCCTTAAACCCTTAAGCCCTAATCCCTTAACCCCTAAACCCTAAGCCCTTAAACAATAACTCCTTATCCCTAAGTCCATAAAGTAACTAACCCCTAACTTTACCTAACCCATTAAATGACCTAACGAAAATAATCAAATAATGTTTCTAGTCCACATCAAGATGACAACATAGTTAAAACACCTCCCAAAAGAATATTATAAAATACATTAACAATAGAAAGATAATACAATTTATAATACAAAAACATACAATCTGAAATACAACATACATATAAACATTTACAAAACAATCTACAATAGAAAGACACATAATAAATAACTTACAAATGGATGATATTCATGTCCTCCTTCAACATGTCCATAGTCTCTACAATGGTTTTTAGTTGATTTTATTAGAATTATACTTGGCCTCAAGCTCCTGCAATTTCTACAAGGGAAATAACATTTTCCATCCTCAGAAGCCCTTGATGTCGATCCCACGCATCCTTGGTCTCCTTAAGGAATGTTATGTGACATTTTTTGTCACCAAACTTTTAGTGATGATTTTGTTGAAATATTAACCACAAAATAAGCCTACAACTATTCAAAACAATTAAAACTAATATATATAATTGATATATCTATATATCTATATATATATATGATATATATATATATATATATATATATATATATATATATATATATATATATATATATATATATATTATATATATATATATATATAATATATAGATATATATCAATTATATATATTATATTTAATTAAAATATTAATATTATATTAATTTTAATTAGTCAAACTCATTAAAAGTGGTCTCATATTAGATGTTGTTAGCACAAAATTCCATTGATGGCGGAATTCAATGTTATGCAATGGTTATTTACCATTTGCAGGAAATTGGACAACACATTTTCATATTAGAGATAGCATCGGATATCCAACGGTAAAAGAACAACAATCGGTTATTAAACGATAGGAGGGATTATAGGAAAACATCTGATAATCAATGGGATAGGTAATTATGCCAAATATTTGACCAGTAAATAAATGTCGTCAAACATTCGATGATAGGTGGGATTTTAGAAAAAAAAAATCATTTAATTTCTAAAACTTTTTCTAATTTTAAACATTCCATCGGATTTCGCCATTAAAATTTTCGCCCAAATGTAGTAATGGAGAGAAGAAACATAAAGGGGTTGAGATTCACCATGTAAATATATTTGGACCAAACATTCAAACTTTTTTTAAAGAAATCCCAATCTATATCTTTTTCAGGAAATTCATAACCTAAGTGAGGGAACCGATTAGAAAAATCCTCATTGATTCATTAGAGGGTTCATTCTTAGTTGATTAATCATTTTAAGAACATCTCATTAATCATACCTATCAAAGGATTGATGAATCTCCTTGAGGAAATAATCAAATGAATGCATGGAGGCAGATGGTAGGGTATGATGCCATCATTTGACTTGACCTTCAAGAGTGAGGAAGAAAAACATAAGAGCAATATCTTCACAATCGATTTCACAAAATTCGCAAAAATAGAGAAAGTTAAATATATGTTGAGCTATAAATATTTCACCCTCACCATCAAACTTTAATTGAGAGAAGTTATGAAGGGGTTCATAGGGGATTAAAGGTTTTCTATAGGATATATTTAATAAACACCCAAGAAGTATAATTTGAGGAGAGCCACTTAAGATAAGATATTCAAAACAGACTCAATGGGAACATATTTTCATCTGGCCCTCCTTGTAGTGCCAATTGTTGACGGTGCTAGAAATAAGACAACCTAGGGGTCTACCTGATGTGAAGTCCCAGTTAGAGCTCATGCCATTTGGAGTGGGATACCCATCTGAAGTATCAAACCAACCACCATAACTCTAAGTTTTTCCTTAGCTATAATGGATAACATAAGACAGCATCCACATAACCTTTGAAATCAACAAGTTAATTGACATTATGAAACATCTATTGCAATGAGTAAAAGGAGAGTTTCATGAGAGGGAGGTAAAGAGTGAGTCTCTAGAAGGAAAGTATTAGTACTATCCTAAGACAGGCACACAAGAGCAAGGAAATATTTTTTTATTTATCTAGTGAAACAGTGCACATAGACACAATGGTCATTAAAGCAAATAAAACAAACATTCAACAAGATAAGTACCAAAGCCAATGAAGTAGTCCAATTTCCTTCATACATATGAACATAAGATATACCGCAAACATATAAAGAATAGTCTTATAATATTCACAATACATGCTTGAAAATGTGTTGGCTCAGTGAGCTTTTGATTATTGAGTGAAAGATCCAAGTACATACTTACAATGGCAAGCCACTAACTCCAGTAGTGGAACATTAAGTCACTTATTGATTCTCCAAATAATGATCTTTTCTCCTATGCTAAACTAGAGAATCCAAGACCAGCTCTCTAAAGGCTAAGCCTCAACAATCCCTTTTCTTGATTTATGAGGGTGTATTTATAACAAGAGGAATGAATTTTCATATCCCCGTGACTCTTGATATTCCCTCATGACTATTGGACTCCCAAGTGACCCTTGAGATTCCCTCATGACTATTGGACTTTCAAGTGACTCTTGAGTTTATACAAGACTCTTGGAATTTTCCTAGCGACTCTTTAGTTTGCATGTGACTTTTCATATTCTGCATGTGACTCTTGGAATCCCACACATTTACATTTTGTAACTTTTAGAAATCTATAATTAGACTCCACATCATGTGGTAAGACTCATTGACACATATGACACTATGATGACACTTGTATAAGACATGACTTGGTAAAATATGACTTGGATCTTCATGATGATGTGTCAATGCCAAGCTTATCTTCTTACTTCTTCCTTCATATATTCATGGAAGGTATTACATGTGCTTCATCTTCATCCTCCAGGGGATGATTGATATGGATTCTTCATGTTATTTTGATCTTTGATATTTTTTCATAAGCTAGTGTATTTTAATCTTCTTTCTTGATGACTTCTTCATAGTTCCATCTTCACAAGTGTCTTTTCATATGATCTCCTAAGCATCATCCTATCATGTCAAGATACAGTACCTAAAGATGGAATTCACTCATGGCAAGATGAAATTAGTTCAGAAAAATCCTAGTCAATCTAATTGTCCATGGAATGCACTGGTTGATCCAGAACAAAGTACTGAATTGAGGAGGAGACCTAGGGATTGCACAATCCACAATTCGAGAAGGCAAGAGTGAGGCTCTAGTGATTGTGATTGCGTAATGCACAACATATGAGGGTCAAATAAGGGAGATTTCATAGTTGAGGGATTTAAGGAGACAATAGTGAGGGCTTATTCACTGAAATTGTGTAGTGCATAGTTCCAGAAGGAAGATACACAAGATTGCGTAGTTGGGAAATTTAGTGAGATATATATTAATTATATATTAATATATTATATTTAATTAAAATATTAATTTTATATTAATTTTAATTAGTCAAACTCATTAAAAGTGGTCCCATATTAGATGTTGTTAGCACAAAATTCCATTGATGGCGGAATTGAATGTTATGCAATGGTTATTCACCATTTGCAGGAAATTGGACAACACATTTTCATATTAGAGATAGCATCAGATATCCAACAGTAAAAGAACAACAATCGGTTATTAAACGATAGGAGGGATTATAGGAAAACATCTTATAATCAATGGGATAGGTAATTGTGCCAAATATTTGACCAGTAAATAAATGTCGTCAAATATTCGATGATAGGTGGGATTTTAGAAAAAAAAATCATTTAATTTCTAACACTTTTTCTAATTTTAAACATTCCATCGGATTTCACCGTTAAAATTTTCGCCCAAATGTAGTAATGGAGAGAAGAAACATAAAGGGGTTGAGATTCACCATGTAAATATATTTGGACCAAACATTCAAACTTTTTTTAAAGAAATCCCAATCTATATCTTTTTCAGGAAATTCATAACCTAAGTGAGGGAACCGATTAGAAAAATCCTCATTGATTCATTAGAGGGTTCATTCTTAGTTGATTAATCATTTTAAGAACATCTCATTAATCATACCTATCAAAGGATTGATGAATCTCCTTGAGGAACTAATCAAATGAATGCATGGAGGCAGATGGTAGGGTATGATGCCATCATTTGACTTGACCTTCAAGAGTGAGGAAGAAAAACATAAGAGCAATATCTTCACAATCGATTTCACAAAATTCGCAAAAATAGAGAAAGTTAAATATATGTTGAGCTATAAATATTTCACCCTCACCATCAAACTTTAATTGAGACAAGTTATGAAGGGGTTCATAGGGGATTAAAGGTTTTCTATAGGATATACTTGATAAACACCCAAGAAGTATAATTTGAGGAGAGCCACTTAAGGTAAGATATTAAAAACAGACTCAATGGGAACATATTTTCATCTGGCCCTCCTTGTAGTGCCAATTGTTGATGGTGCTAGAAATAAGACAACCTAGGGGTCTACCTGATGTGAAGTCCCAGTTAGAGCTCATGCCATTTGGAGTGGGATACCCATCTGAAGTATCAAACCAACCACCATAACTCTAAGTTTTTCCTTAGCTATAATGGATAACATAAGACAGCGTCCACATAACCTTTGAAATCAGCAAGTCAATTGACATTGTGAAACATCTATTGCAATGAGTAAAAGGAGAGTTTCATGAGAGGGAAGTAAAGAGTGAGTCTCTAGAAGGGAAGTATTAGTACTATCTTAAGACAGGCACACAAGAGCAAGGAAATATTTTTTTATTTATCTAGTGAAACAGTGCACATAGACACAATGATCATTAAAGCAAATAAAACAAACATTCAACAAGATAAGTACCAAAGCCAATGAAGTAGTTCAATTTCCTTCATACATATGAACATAAGATATACCGCAAACATCTAAAGAATAGTCTTATAATATTCACAATACATGCTTGAAAATGTGTTGGCTCAGTGAGCTTTTGATTATTGAGTGAAAGATCCAAGTACATACTTACAATGGCAAGCCACTAGCTCCAGTAGTGGAACATTAAGTCACTTATTGATTCTCCAAATAATGATCTTTTCTCCTATGCTAAACTAGAGAATCCAAGACCAGCTCTCCAAAGGCTAAGCCTCAACAATCCCTTTTCTTGAGTTATGAGGGTGTATTTATAACAAGAGGAATGAATTTCCATATCCTCACGACTCTTGATATTCCCTCATGACTATTGGACTCCCAAGTGACCCTTGAGATTCCCTCATGACTATTGGACTCCCAAGTGACTCTTGAGTTTATACAAGACTCTTGGAATTTTCCTAGAGACTCTTTAGTTTGCATGTGACTTTTCATATTCCGCACGTGACTCTTGGAATCCCACACATTTACATTTTGTAACTTTTAGAAATCTATAATTAGACTCCACATCATGTGGTAAGACTCATTGACACATATGACACTATGATGACACTTGTACAAGACATGACTTGGTAAAATATGACTTGGATCTTCATGATGATGTGTCAATGCCAAGCTTATCTTCTTACTTCTTCCTTCATATATTCATGGAAGGTATTACATGTGCTTCATATTCATCCTCTAGGGGATGATTGATATGGATTCTTCATGTTATCTTGATCTTTGATATTTTTTCATAAGCTAGTGTATTTTAATCTTCTTTCTTGATGACTTCTTCATAGTTCCAGCTTCACAAGTGTCTTTTCATATGATCTCCTAAGCATCATCCTATCATGTCAAGATACAATACCTAAAGATGGAATTCACTCACGGCAAGATGAAATTAGTTCAGAAAAATCCTAGTCTATCTAATTGTCCATGGAATGCACTGGTTGATCCAGAACAAAGTACTGAATTGAGGAGGAGGCCTAGGGATTGCACAATCCACAATTCCAGAAGGCAAGAGTGAGGCTCTAGTGATTGTGATTGCGTAATGCACAACATATGAGGGTCAAATAAGGGAGATTTCATAGTTGAGGGATTTAAGGAGACAATAGTGAGGGCTTATTCACTGAAATTGTGTAGTGCATAGTTCCAGAAGGAAGATACACAAGATTGCGTAGTTGGGAAATTTAGTGAGATAGTGAGACCTGATTTCTCACTGTGATTGTCAAATTTTCAGTTCTAAAAGCCCAAAGACTAAAAATTACGTAGTTGAGAAAGTCAATAAGGAAGACAGGAAGGGTTTTATCACTGTGATTGTGTAGTGTGCAGTCTTGGAAGGCAAGTGACTATGTAATCAGGTAAATCAATGAGATAGAGAGGAAACACTTATGAGTGAAACTGCACAATGTATAGGAAAGGTTGACTAAGAGAGATGATTACATAGTTTTTTAGGGTAGGGAAGCCTATCTAAACACTATGACTATGTAGTGCATAGTCCTCAGAGGTTGGGATTTCACAATGCATAGTTCCTGAAGGAATTATAGCTTCGTGTGGCCTAATACTGCAAAATGTACAGTTCAGGGAGCTAATTTGGGGGGAGGTTGACTGTAGATGGATCAATTAGAGAAAATTAATATGGGATCCAAGAAGCAAGAGATGGAACTATAACATGACTTGAACATGATTAGACACTTATAAATGATCAACCACTCACTAAGGATGCATTTTCCACCCACAATCAGCATGTTCCTATTGAAACGAGAATAGTACAATACATACCTCCAAGTGTGACTCTTAAAATACACTTTGCAACATAAGTGATGACACTAGTGAAAAAATACTCAAGAATTTGGGAATGAGTCCAATGCTTTTATTTATGAAAGATATAACATATTAGCACAATAGAATGCATTAAAGCTTCCCTTCAATAATTTACAAATGACTCCCTTTGACTAGATGCAGCACTTCCCTTACCACAATATGACACTTGTGAAAGTAAGACAAACGTGCAAATGACACTTGGAAAGGTTGAATAAAGTGAAAGTGACACATGCCAAAGCAATGATGACATGAAAATGACACTTGTTAAAGTAAAAGAAGGCAAAATGACAACCACAAACATGAAAGTGACACTTGCAAAAACAAAGGTGCTCCAAAGTGACAATTGAGAGAACTCACCAAAATAGAAGTACAATTGCAATCGAAGTGAGGAAGAAAATCAATGGAGAGTTCTCACTGACTATAAAAATGTGTTGCATAGTACACTGTGCTTTTGGATTGTGCAACCATTATCACTAGCGATTGTGCAATCCTTACCTTCAAGAACTACACAATTCATATCTAAGCTTGCATAGAAGGATGTGTATGTTTGAATTCATCAAAGATATAACATGTGTGAGAAAGTGACTTTGACACTTACAATCCGAGAAGAACTCAAACACTAAAAAAATGATCAATTGACCATATAGTGACTATGGAACAACATATCGTAAGATCCTCAATAGGCTCCAAAGTTCAAGTGTAGGAAAAATTTTGGAGGGTGTTTGTCGTAGCGACAACAAAAGGCTCAAATAAATGGTGCATGCCAATTGAACTACAACTGAGGCATGGATAGGGTTGAAGTCCATTGAAAATTATGGAGAATGAGATTGGATGGTCCCCAAGGCTAGTCCTTTATGCATATAAGATGCACATCCTCTCCTCACTTAAGCATAAAATAGAGCCATCCTCGTGCAATAATATGAAATGTTGGAGTATATTCAACGATTAGAAATGAATGATTAGAGAGCTCCTTCATGCACAATATTTCCTTAAAAAGCCCCAACTAAATCTATCTCCATTTCTAGTGGAATTTCACTCAACTCCATTTCTCTACCAACCACCATGGATGACCTACTTTGTTTTTCCCATATGCACCTTCGTGAAATTGCGGGAGCTTGGGAGCACTAAAAGGCCGAGTTTGATTGCACACAAGAATGAGAAGAAGAATAAATTTTAACATCCATGAGGATAAATATAACCTATGGGTCATACCGGCTCACAATCTGGTTTTTTCATTTATCCCTTTTACTAGGGAATGTGACAATGAGAGCTCCTAACTTCTAAAAAATCTCCTTGTTGAATAAATTATCCCAAGAGCTAGCTTTCAAGATATTTAAATAATTGTCCCTATTGAACTTGAAGGCCTCACACTCTAAAATGAAATTATTTTCTATTTCCACTTTTGCAAAAGTGAAAAAAATACACACACTTTCCTCCCAAAATTATTTTGGTATTTTCCAACATTTAGTTTCACAATGGAGTTGATTAGATTTAGTTCTTAATTGATCAATAATTATTTTGGCTCTTTATGAGATATTGGCCCCTATGCATGCTTTTTGATGATGATTACAAGTGGTATTAAACTCATCAATATAATACTTTCTCTTTCTCCCTGACTCTTATCCCAAGTACACTTGTGGAACTTATCCATAACAAAATCCTTCATCTCTTTACTTTTTTGGGGGCACAATTTCAATTAAATATCCTATTTACTAAGCCTTTTGTTATTTTTCCACATCCAAGTCTTATTTCTTTTCCACAACATGTCAATGAAGACAACCTTAGGCCATCTTCCCTCTTCCATTTGATCAATTTTTTCTTTAAATATCTTATGAGTCACACCATAACAATTGATTCAATAGGATAAAATCCCATTTCACTTTGCAAGATATCATAAGTGTCTGAACTTTTAATTTGAAATTGTTTGTGAGGAATTTGTTTTTTAATTTTCTCAATTTTCTTCCATTGTAAGTCAAATGTATTATTGGGCCACAATTCACAACCATAAAGAACCATTAGAATCACTAAAATCCCAAACTAAGTTTGGGTGGTGTTGATGGTGTTGGACCCGCCAACATGTTAGGGGATCTCCCTGTTAAGAAGTCCCAATTAGACCTCAGACCGTTTGGTGTAGGAGTCTTAGCAGTGGGTCGTACGATAATGCCTTGACCACGATTTTCACAGATCTAAGTAAGATAAATCTGTTGGTAGCAAGGGTGTGACATATGAAGTAAGCCAAAGAAGGTGCATGAGGGGTTCTAACACATAGGGGTTGATATGAGTGCACCCCTTAGAAACCTGTGATAGAACAAAGTTAAGAAGGGAACACACGAGAAAATATGCATCACAACATGGAAGGCAAGTTAGCTAGAAATCCAAAGTGATGGTTAAACCAACAAGACATTTCAGAAATATTCATACATACATACACAGAAATAGCTATACATGCATGCGTAAGCAAACAAATACATTATCATTTAGAGTAAACAGATAGCTGCAATACAATAAAACATATGCATGAAACATGTTGGATCTTGTTATATTAACAAGTGTAAGTTCTAGTAATACAATACATCCACGTCCAACCACTAGTTCTGACATCGGAACGTCATAGCGACTACCACATGCTCCTCCAAAGAGATCTACTAGCTCTACATAGTGGAGAATCAAGGCTCATTAAAATACTGTCCAAGCCCTATCTAAGATAGTCCTACCAAAAGCATGGCTGACCAAAACCCTTTACAATGAGTTATGAGGGACTATCTATCGCAAAGGGTGGGGTGACCCTTGAAATTTCCCTTTGTGACAGTTCATTTACCCCCATGACTCTTTATTTACTATATGACTGTTACATCCAACTATCGATACATGGACTTTCACTTGACAAGATGTTACATTATAATGCACATGTACCCACGTGAGACAAAATGGCTTTAGAAATCCATGCAAGACATCACTATGACTCAGACAACTATTGGAAGACCAACTGTTCAAAATTTTCACTATGGTTGACAGTAGCAAACTGATGCCAATATTGGTAGTCCGCAATGGTGTCCGTGTACTCTAAAGTGACATCCTTCTAGAACCTAACTCTTACCTCCATAAAATCCTGGTATACTACTCGGGCTTCTCTATCCAACTCGTTTGAAAGCAGGCACATCATTGTCTTCAATGCGGCCTGACCAACAACATACTTATGCATGGTGTCTGCATTGATTGGAAATTCCGTTCTGGTGGTAATGCACATCAACTCGTCAAAGTACAAATCAAGCTCTAGTCAGACCTGTGCCTTTGTCTTTGCCTGGGTGAGAGTCCCAATAGATGGGATTGCATGTGCATGCACCACAACATCCATACTCTTGAATACATGTGCATGGGAAGCCTATATAATAGTGATGAGCTGTGGGAGCTCTTTATAGTTCCGGATATGACTCTGGATGTGTTCCTTCAGCTCGACTGCTCTATGCTTCATCATCTTAGGCAAGTGAAGTGGGGCTCCCTTGTATATCATTATCCATGTTTGCATGTAATCAATGAAAGCATGCACGTTTAACAAGATACGTGCTCTTCTAGCACATCGCGGCTACCATCCATTGAGATGGATGACTGCCTTATGCATGGTACCAAACTTGGAATAAAACACTCGCATAACTATGTCAAGGGGCAGTACTTCATCTAGTATTTCCTTCTTTAGTTTTTCTCAGGCAGACATTGTCACCAACTCTCCTCCTTGCTTGGTCATTTGTAGCTCCTTAGCTATTCGCTCATTCTCAACTATCAGAAAGTGAACAATTGAGCTAGTGGCTTTGGCATATGATCTAGTGGCATCAGCCAAGGTTGCTGGATGTTTACACACATCAGAAATGATCACTCAATCCTCATACTGCGTAGGAGATGTATGGTCTTCTGGAGTTGACACTTTGCAAGATTGCACAACTCTATGTTGAGATTCGTTGAATGTGATGTTGTGCATCTATTCTTCTAGCTGATCTCCAAGGATCTCAGTATCTCCTTGGTCACTTGGGACTTGCTCATCTTCTGGATGCGGTGAAGCTGGTGGTTCTACCTCTTGGTGGTGAGGCATGAGGTCAATTTCCTTCTCTGACTCCTACTACTCCATGTCTGTATCTATATGTTCAAGTGCTTGCTTGATCTCCTGAGTGAATTCCTGCTCCTACGATAGTTCACCCTGTTCGGAGAGTTCGATACCTATATGGACACTGTTTCACCCGTCTACACATGTTGCACCCCCTACTATACCTGTTTCTGCTGCACTTCCCTCTCATGTTTGTTCATCTCTCATTCCTTTCAGAGTTTCTCCTTCAACTCATGTAACTCCTTCTCTGTTTCCTCCATTCTCTTCTTCTCTCTCTGCCTTTGCGTATTTTTCTCATCGCATTGTTGCCTCTTTTCCTCTATGTCCAAAGTTGCTTTATCCACAAGTGGATCTACTCGAAACTTGTAGCTTTTCTCTTCGTCCATGCGATCGAAAATATTTCTCTTTCCCTTGTCATGCACTGGTATGTACGCCTCTACTACTGCAGTTGCTTCTGGTGCTCTCCGGGATGTTGCTTCACATTTCTTTGCTAACCACTCCACAGCAAAGCTGACCTATTCATTGGATCTGGAGGAACTAATATCTCCATGGGTCCTCCTCTGCCCAATGAAATGCCCCGTGGATCCAGTTGAATTGTACTCTCGTGTAGTGATCTTTCACAAGACAATGTGGGTCATAAGGATTTTAACTTTGGAGGTCGAATGGATACTTCTTCATCTACTCTACTTCGACATCTGCATGTTTGAAACTATAGATCTTGTATAAACTGATGTGCAATGGAAGAGCAGGCTAAGGTGCCTTCTTCTTCTGGTGCAACATAGTTGTCAATCCTGTCGAGATGTGATATGCTACTTCCTGCATGATGAGCATGTCCAAGGAAAACTTCTTTAGAACATGCATAGGCTTCTCCACACTGTACATTCATATGAAGGTGCTATATGGTGAGGCATACCAATCATCTATGTCTATTAGTGCCTCCATTATTTCCATCGACATGTAGGGTGGATCCTATTTGAGTATCATCTTATAAACCGGGGTGACAAAATGATCAAACAACTGTGTGATAACTCGTTTGAAGCTACATTTGAACAACATCTTACAATAAGTGTTCACAACAGTCTCCGCCTATGACCATGCCCACTTCAAGCCCGGTAACTCTTTTTGGGCACAGAGTGCATCCAATATGTAGGCAGACATGTAGATTTCTTCTTGCATACCTTTGGGTGGCTATCGAGCCCTCGTTACCTATTCCTTCAACTGATGAGCCAACATACCGAACTAGTTGCATGGTTTTTACTCTTTGGCTAGTTGGTCCAGTGCGATCACCCAACTCTATGGGAAGGTTTTTGTGCTTTCTTGGCTATACAGTCAGCATGCAAAAATGACCAAGTATTGATATGCCTTCTGCAGTATCTTCGTCTCATAGATCTGGTTGGGTGTCATCTTGAATTGAGCCGACTCCTTTACCTAGTTCTTCAGAATGTCTTTGGAGCTGGCACTGTTGTTGGGTAAGCTGAAGGGAGTCTCCATGATAACCACGGTCTTTGAAACCTAGTAAATCTCATCATAATCCTATGCCCTGAAGGTTGCAATCTTCATCCCTCTGATACTGCTCAATGTCATCGTATCGGGGTCAATGTGTGAGACGATCCAGTGTATCATGTCCGCGCATGGGAACACAGGGTATCTGAATGAAATCCAGTACAATCCGGACTTGTGAATGTTCATGTATGCCTGGTGGTCTTCGAGGTCTTCCCCAAATGTGCCTGCAAATGCATCATTGACCTCTTTCCATTTCAGCTTGATGTCCTTCTCTAAAATCAGTTTGGTATCTTCATAGATCAGTAGAATTGCGGACACTCACTCAACTGCTGCTCCAGTTGCACTTTTGTTAGTGCCCTTTGATCCTGCTCACTTAGAGGACATTGATACTGAACTATCAAGAGGCGGATGAACACTTCCTAGATCTGGAGACAAAGCGACATGCATGGCAAGAAATCTGTCAGCGAAAACCAAAGCAAATCCGGGAACAACACAACACATATCTGGGGATTGATAAGAAAATATTATGCAATTTCTTCTAGGAGGTTGTGTGACTGGCTGCTAGAACTACGCAAAAGGAATTATGGGTTTGTATGGGAGGCATGAATGGCTGCTGGAATTGTGCAATGTGAAATCCATGCTGACTGCTAGAATCACGCAATGTGCAATTTTAGCTAGAAATGGTTGCAGGCCCAGTCACTGCATTGCACAATTTTCTAGGCCAGCAGTCACTTCCCCTCAAAATTTCACAAAGTCGGCCTTAGGAACAACTGTTCGGTAGAAATGTGCATTTCTTGAGGGGAAGACATAGCCTTCCCTCTCATGGTTGCACAATGTTGTCTTGGTGAGGCAGAGTCCAAGCCAAGGCTGCCTAGACCCATAGACAGGCAACTAAAAGAAATGGTGACAGTGATTTCATGGTGATACTGAGTGTAATTAGAAGAAAATGATTGTGCATGCAAATAGTGAACGAAAGTTTCACAAAATGGAACAACATGCATGTGGCTAAAGTGAGTCGCTGAATCGATGACCATTCGTGTAAAACAGTTCCATGCATGTGACAACATTGAGATAGTAACAAACACTGAAATGGTGCTAGTGAAAGATAGTATGCATGTAAATTACAGCAAGCATTCAAAGAAATCAAGCAAACAACACTTATACAAGCAAAAACACAAAAAACAACAGAAATGTTGTAAAAGACAAGTTGAGGCCACTTACCCATGAAAGTTGAGTTAGATGTGTTGAAGAGTCATGGATGTGATGAAGAATGTTATAGCTCTAAGATCGATGTGAAGAAATGAGCTCTGAAGCGTTGAATAAATAAGTTTAAAACTCATGACACGCATGCCACAAATCTAGGAAAAAGCGACACTTGGAAGAAAGATTCTAAAATGATCTTTTCATGTAACCTCCAGCTGCTAAAAATAGATCCCTAAAATCTGGGGATTCTTTTTGCATGTTGTTTTTTTTATTTCGGGAAAAAGTAGCCCATGCATGCAAGTAAAGTTTCCTTCGTCTCAGGTGGAACTGGTCAACCCAATTGCACATGGAAGAGCCTGCTCAACTACTGGGAGAAAATACTCATTTCTGGAAAGGAGTTGGGCTAACTGCCAAGGCGATTTATGCAGTTTCTAGGCAGAGCAACTAACTTCTGCCCAAGATTGTGCAATTCCTGGGTTTAGCATCCCTGCTGGGAGGAATTGCGTAATTTTCTGAATGAATCTTAATTGGCAGAATTGTGCAATTCTGGAGCCCAGTAGGCTGCCAGACAAAATTGCGCAATTTCTGGAGGAAGGTTGGTTTCCCTCCAAAATTGCGCAATTTAATGAGGGAGTTGGTTAGCCTGTAGCTGGACCAAGTTCGGAGAAACAACTTGTGAGGGGAATGCATCAAGATTTGATAGATAGGTTGTCTTTCTGCAAGAAAATAACTCAAGCTTATGTACTTGATGAAGCAAGACAACTGCTATGAAAGGTTGGCAGGGAGGCTCCAAAATGAAGCTAAGGAAACATTTTGGAGGGTGGTTTTAACCACTACAACACTTGGCGACAGACTGGTAGAACTGTAGTTCTCTGAATGGATCTTGTTCATGAAACGCAAGTCTAACACCTCTAGAAGTGTTGTTCAGTTCTTAGTTCGTCTTGGTTTCACACTATCCTAATTATAATATGTAGCATCTATCAAGCTCTTGGTCGATTGACACACATTCCAAGCCAAGTCAACACAATTGTTTTGATTGGGGTTGAGGGGTATATTGGTGCACAAGCAATATAGTCGTCAGAGTCTTAGTTTCACCTCTGGTGTTGCTCCGCTGCCAGTAGGCCTGGATAGTACCCAACAGAATCATGGAGGAACACAAGCATCGCTCCTCTACCAGCGAGCCTGGTTAGTACCCTGGCGGAGTTACTTGCATCACCTCTCTACCTAGGAAGCCTTTCTCTTCTTTCACCTTATTCATTTTCATTTTTTTTCATTTTTTCAAATTTCATTTTTTCATTTCTTTTCATAACTATGCATAGCACTTATTCATTTTAGAGGTGGAAGAGGGATCTTGACTTATTGATAGTAGAAGATGTTGTTCCTTTATAGAAGTAGTTTATTATATACCTCTGACATGCTTGTTAAGGTTTTCCCCCTCACCTTACTCTACTTGACTAGGCTGACAAGGGTTAACCCAAAAACAACTGACTAGAGTAGGTGACAGTAGTTAGCATGCATGTGTTGTATTTTCACCAAGGTTCACTTCGAATAGTATGTATTTTCTTTTGACATATCATGGACTAAAGGTAACAAGTTCATCATATAGAGGTAGGATGATAGATAACCAAGTAGTGATATAAGTACGAGACCTCTTGTACTTTACCCAACTTATCTCAAGATTCATACATGGTTTCATGCGAAACTAACCTATGAACAAAACAAACAAATAAAAACAAAGCAAATTAGAAGCGGAAGCAATGTGAAATCAAAGTAAGAAAATAAGAAAGAAAAAAAACAAGAGAAGTAGGTAAGTAAACAAGCATGCAAGAAAACAACTCAAAGAAAAAACTACTCCTACTCCTAAGCTAATGGTGCATGGGCTTAATCACGTAAAGTGATATTTCCAATGTAGTCACTGATGCATTGGTTGACCCATGTTGGTGAAGGCTTGGTCCGCAAGCAACCTGGTTGTGCAAACCAACAAACAAGAAAGATATAAAAATCAAGACAAACACACTTCATGTTTAAAATATCCCACGGGACATAAGTGAGTGCAAGTGCATGACATGAGGTCTGTGGACTTGTCATGGTGTTGTGTGACATTGTGTGTAGTTGTGAATCATATGCACATTCTCGACTATGACATGCAAGAAAATGAAAGAAACAAAGACAACTTGCGTCATGCATGCATGCTTTCAATGTAAGATTCCTCCAATGCATGAGCAATGGGATCGTGCAAGTCGAGTGGAGGAAGCATGATTGTGTGTGATATTGATCTTCAGTGCATACAGATGAGTGATGAGGAGCCTCGGTTGATCGAACAATTTCTTGATCGGAAGTGAAACTAACCCCAAGAGAGTGAGGGCCTGACATAACCATCAGCTTGGGATGAAGTGCCTCGACAATCTTGGGTGTTTCTACTTCATCATCAGATAGATCATCATAAACTAGTGGCTTCGAAAAATCGACTGTGATAGAATCATGATCGTGATTGAATATGGGATTAAATGGATCACAAAATCCATAATCAGAAAAATCAATGATTTCAGCAGCATCGTCATGATTTGATGAATCAAACAGAGGGGTAGATGAGAAGTGAACAAATTCATCCTATGTGTTTCCACAAAAGGTAGATGAAAGATCAAGTGGATTTTCAATGAATGACTTATCCTCTCTCTTTTCGAATTATGGACTGACATCCGATGTGTCTTGTGAGTGATCAATAATGGGTGCATCCGTAGATGAAGATACACATGCGAAATCATGGATGGAAGGTTCACCAAAAATGTCAGGGAAGAAGGAAGGAGGCTTGGACGGAATGGAGTCATCCTTCGTCGAGTGTTGATGTAAAATCTACCAGTCATACTCTTCATGAATGATAACACATGTTGGTTGTGCAACACCACCTCCATTAGTGGCTTGTTCCTCATTCACAACAAGTGTAGAGTCTAGAATGGAAGAACACAAGATAGTATCATTCGAAGGATTAGCCGAGTACAAAGACAGAGGTTCTGGAAAAAAATGAATATGATAACTCAATGGACTCACAACAGAATCTGTGCAAAAATTAAGTGAAGTGATGTTGGTAGGATCACTCTGCAGTGGTGGAGCTGTTTGATGAGGGGACGTCAGATAGTCACTTGTGATAGTGACAACATCCATCTGTGATTATGCATCACCATCATTGAAGAATACTGGGTGAGGCTTGAATTAAAACTTCTTCTTAGGACGAGCAGATTTCTTAACGCAATACTCGAATTGGTCCCAAGGATAGAAAAATTTCATCTGGCTCTTCGAAGTTTGAAACTGCAAATCACGAAAGTGCTAGCAAAAATCCATAAGCGATTCATGTGGAGCCTTCCGTTGTTGTAACAGTTTTTGGTGAAGATGGTCTGGATCAAAATGATAGAAAGTGTCTTCAATGAGATCACATAAGTGCTCAAGTGAGTGCATGCTGTCATCCGACAGGCTGCAAAATCATCGATGAAGAGATTCATGAAGTGTGTATGCAAGTAGCAAATTGGCCTGTTTGTCAGAACATCCATATTCCTCATGAATCATGGAAATAAAGTCATGAAATAACGAAGGCCAAGCCACTTCACTTGCACCATCATATGTGTATATGGAAAAGTGATCGAAAAACTCCTTCGTGATGGTAACAGATTCAAAATTCGAAAAACATCGCGAAGGAAGAAGAGTGCAAGAATCCATGATAGATATGAAATGGTTCAAAACAGGATGAGAGGAAACAACTTGTCATTTGGCCCTCCTTTTAGTGCAAAAAATTTTGACAGTGCTAGACCCACCAACATGTCATGGGACCTCCCTGATAAGAATTGCCATTTAGACCTCAGACAGTTTGGTGTAGGAGTCCCAACAGTGGATCGTACGGTAATGCCTTGACCACGATTTCGCACAGAGGCAAGTAAGATAACTCTATTGGTAACAAGGGTGTGACATATGTATTAAGCCAAGGAAGGTGCATGAAGGGTTCTAATACACAGGGGTTGAGATGAGTGCACCCCTTAGAAACTTGTTATATCACGGAGTTAAGAAGGGAACACACGAGCAAAGATGCATCGCAACATGGAAGGCAAGTTACCTAGCAATTCAAAGTGATGGTTAAACCAACAACACATTTCGGAAATATTCAGACATACATACACAGAAATAGATATACATGCATGCATAAGAAAAAAAATACATATATCATTTAGAGTAAACAGATAGCTGAAATACAATACAACATATGCATGAAACGTGTTGGCTCTTGTTATATTAAGAAGTGTAAGTTCTAGTCATTCAATACATCCATGTCAACCACTAGTTTTGACAGTAGAACATTACAACCACAACTGCCTACTCCTCCAAAGAGATGTACTAGCTCTGCACAGTGGAGAAGCCAAGGCTCATTAAAATATTATCCAAGCTCTCTCTAAGATAGTCCTATCGGAAGCTTGGCTGGAAAAAAGCCTTTACAATGAGTTATGAGTGACTATTTATAGAAAAGGGTGGGGTGACCCTTTACATTCCCTTTTGTGACAGTTCATCTACCCTCATGACTCTTCATCTACTCTATGAATGTTACATCCAGCTATCGATACATGGACTTACACTTGAGAAGATGTTACATTACAATGCACATGTACCCACATGAGACAAAATGGCTTGAGAAATCCATGCAAGACATCACTATGAATCGGACAACTGTTGGAAGACCAACCCTTCGACATCTTCATTGTGGTTGAGAGTAACGAACTGATGCCAATATCGATAGTCCATGATGGTTTCCATGTACTCTAAGGTGACATCCTTTTGGAACCTAACTCTTGCGTCCATAGCATCTAGGTACACTGCTCGGGCTCCTCTGTCCAACTCGTTTGAAATTATGCACATCATTGTCTTCAATGCGGCTGGACTAGCAACATACTTATGCATGGTGTCTACACTAATTGGTAAGTCTAGGCTAGTGGCAATGCACATCAACTCATCAAAGTACAAATCAAGCTCTAGTCGAACATGTGCCTTTGTATTTTCCTGTGTGAGAGTCCCAATAGATGGGATCACATGTGCACACCACAACATCCATACTCTTGAATACACGTGCATGGGAAACCTGTAGACTAGTGATGAGTTGCAGGAGCTCTTCATAGTTCTGGATCTAGCTCCAGATGCATGCCTTCAGCTCGACTGCTCTAGGCTACATCATCTTAGGCAAGTGAAGAGGGGCTCCCTTGTATCTCATCGTCCATGTTTTCATGTAATCAATGGAATCATGCACGTGTGACAAGATACATGCTCTTCTAGCACATCGCAACTTCCATCCATTGAGATGGATGTCTCCCTTATGCACGGTACCAAATTTGGAATACAAAGTCTGCATAATTGTGTCAAGGGATAATATTTCATCTAGTATTTCCTTCTTTAGTTCTGCTTGAGTGGACATTGTCACCAACTCTCCTCCTTGCTTGGTCGTCTATAGCTCCTTAGCCATTCACTCATTCTCAGCTATCAAAAAGTAAACACTTGAGCTAGTGGCTTCGGCATATGCTCTAGTGACATCGGCCAACGCTATTGGATGTTTGCGCACATCAGACATGATCACTCATTCCTCATACTACGTAGGAGATGTATGATCTTCCGGAGTTGACACTCTGTGAGATTGCACAACTCTATGTTGAGATTCTTCAAATGAGATGTTGTGCAACTCTTCTTTCAGATGATCTTAAAGGATCTCAATGTCTCCTTGGTCACTTCGGACTTGCTCATCTTTTGGATGTAGTGAAGCTATTAGGTCAACCTCTTGGTGGTGAGGCATGAGGTCGATGTCCTTCTCTAACTCCTGCTTCTCCAAGTTCGTATCCATTTGTTCAATTTCTTGCTCTATCTCTTGAGCAAAGTCTTGCTCCTATGATGGTTCACCCTGTTCACCTGATTCCAGTTATTCTGATGAGTCCACTACCGGTACGGGCGCTATTTCATCTATCTACACATGTTGCGTGCCCTGTTGTACCTATTGTTGTTGCGCTTCCCTCTCCTCTTTGTGTAGCTCCTGTTCCTTTCAGAGTTTCTCCTTCAACTCATGTAACTCCTTCTCCTTTTCCTCCATTCTCCACTTCTCTATCTACCTTTGCATGTTTCACTCATTGTGCTATTGCCTCTATGGCCAAAGCTACATTCTCCACAAGTGGATCTACTTGGAACTTGTATCTTTGCTCTTCCTCCATGTGATCGACAATATTTCTCTTTCCCTTGTCGCGCACTGGTATGTTTGCCTCTACTGTTGCTTTTGGTGCTCTATGGGATGTTGCTTCATGTTACTTCGTTAACCACTCCACATCGAAGCCGACCTGTTCACTAGGTCTGGAGAAACTGTAGCAATATATCCATGGGTTGTACTTCACCCAATGAAATGCCCTGTGGATCCAGTTGAACTATACTCTCATGTAGTGATATTTCACAAGCCAATGTGGGTCATACAGATTTTAAATTTAGAGGTCTGATGGATACTTATTCATCTTTGACATCCACATGTTTGAAACTCTGGATCTTGTATAACCCAAGGTGTAGTGGAAGAGCGGGCCAAGGTGCCTTCTTCTTCCGGTGTAGCCTAGTTGTCAATCCTATCGAGATGTGATATGCTACTTCTTGCATGATGATCACATCCAAGGAAAACTTTGGTAGAACATGCAGAGGCTTCTATGCACTATACATTCGTATGAAGGTGCTAGACGGTGAGGCATACCAACTAGAGATGTCTATCAGTGCCTCCATTGCTTCCATCGACATGCAGGGTGGATCATGTTCGAATATCATCTTGTAAACCAGGATGACAAAATGATCAGAAAACCATGTGATAACACCTCTACATCTACATTCGGACAACATCTTACAATAAGTGTTCACAAGAGTCTCCACCAATGACCATTCGCACTTCAAGCCTAGGAACTGTTGTTGGGCATAGACCGCCTCCAAGATGTAGGTGGACATGTATATTTCTACTTGCATACCTTTGCGCGGCTGTTGAGACAACATACCAGACTAGTTGGATGGTTTTCCCTCTCTGGCCAATTGGTCAAGTGCGATCACCCAATTCTGTGGGAAGGTTTCTGTGCTTTCTTGGCCATACAGTCAACACGAAAAAATGACCAAGTATTGATACACATTCCACAGTATCTTCGTCTTGTACATCTGGTTGGGTTTCATCCTAAATCGAACCATCTCCTTTACCCGGTTCTTCAAAATGTCTCTAGAGCTACCATTGTTGTTGGGTAAGATGAAGGGAATCTCCATGATAGTCACGGGCTCCAACATCTAGTACATCTCATCATAATCTTGTGCCCTGAAGGTTGCAATCTTTGTCTTGCTGACACTTCTCAATGTCATCATCTTAGGTCAATGTAAGAGATGATCTAGTGTATCATGTTCATGCATGGGAACACGGGGTATCTGCATGCAATCTGGTACAAGCTGGACTTGTGAATGTTCACATATACTTGGCAGTCTTTGAGGTCTTCCCCAAATGTGCCTGAAAATGCATCATTGACCTCTTTCCATTTTAGCTTTATGTCCTTCTCTAAAATTAGATTGGTATCTTCATAGATCGGTAGACTTGCGGACACTCGCTCAATTTCTTCTCTAGTTGCACTTTTGTCAGTGTCCTTTGATCCTTCTCTCTTAGAGGCCATTGATCCTAAACTGTCAAGAGGCGGATGAACACTCGCTAGATCTAGAGATAAAGTGACATGCATGGCAAGAAATCTGTCAGCGAAAACCAAAGAAAATTTGGGATGACATAACACATACCTAGGGATTGATAGGAAAAGATTGCACAATTTATTTTGGGAGGCTATGTGACTGGCTTCCAAAACTACACAAAGGAAATTTTGGGCTATCTAGGAGGCATGACTAGATGCAGGAATTCCGTAATGCACAATCCATGCTAACTGCTAACTGCTGAAATTGTGCAATGCGCAATTTTAGCTGGCAATGGTTGTAGGCTCAATGACTACATTGCGCAATTTTCTAGGCCAATAGTCATTGTCCTTTAGAATTGTGCAAAGAAGGCCCAGGGAATTAATGTTGGGTAGAAATTTGCATTTCCTGAGGGGAAGATAGAGCCTTCCCTCTCAAGATTACGCAATGCTGTCTTGGTGAGGCAAAGTTCGGGCCAGGGTTGCCCAGACCCGTCGACGAGCAACTAAAAGCAAGTGTGACTATGAATGCATGGCGATACTAAGTATAAGTAGAAGCAGATGAGCGTGCATGTAAATAGTGAATGAAATATTAACAAAAACTGAAACGATACTAGTACAATCTAGTATGAATGTAAAGAACAACAAGCATTCAAAGAAATCAAGCAAACAATACTCATACAAGAGAAAATGCAAAAAGTGACAGAAATGTTGTAAATGACAAGTTGAGGCCACTTACTCGTTAATAGTTGAGTTGGATGTGTTGAAGAGTCCTGGATGTATTGTGGGATGTCAGAGCTCCAAGATCGATGTGAAGAAATGAGATTTGAAGCATCGAAAAAATAAGTTTGAAGCTCATGACATGCATGCCACAAATCTAGGAAAAAACGACACTTGGAGGAAAGATTCTAAAATGATCTTTGCATGTAATCTTCAGCTGCTAAAAATAGCTCCCTAAAATCTAGGGATGCTTTTTGCATGTTTCTTTTTTGTTCCAGGAAAAATCAGCCCATGCATGCAATTCAAGTTTCCTTGGTCCCGGGTGGAACTGGTCAACCCAAGTGCACATGCAAGAGCCTGCTCAATTACTGGGAGAAAATGCACATTTCTGGAAAGGATTTGGGTTGATTTCCTAGGAGATTTGCATAATTTCTGGGCAAGATCAGCTGACTGCTACCTAGGATTGTGGAATTCCTGGGTTGAGCAGCCCTACTAGGAAGAATTGCGCAATTTTCTAAATGAAGCTTGACTGGCAGAATTGCACAATTCTAGCACCAGCAAGCTACCAGACAGAATTGCACAATTTCTGGAGGGAAGGCTGGTTGTCCTCCAAAATTGCACAATTTCTTGAGGAAGATGGTCAGCCTACAGTTGGACCAAGTCTGGAGAAATAGACTATGAGGGGAATGCATCAAGCTTTGGTAGACAGGTTGTCTTTCTACAAGAAAATCACTGAAGCTTGTGTACTTGATGAAACAAGACAACTGCTGTGAAAGGTTGGTAGGAAGGCTCCAAAATGAAGCTAAGGAAAAATTTTGAAGGGTAGTTGTAGCCGTTACAACAAGTGGCCTTCCATTCCCATAGCTCTACCACTCTACACTTATTTTTAAAATAATATAATGTTTTCCAACCTCCCAAAGTTCTTTTATTTCTATAACCTTCCCAACATAGATTTTTGTTGAAGTCAATTCCAAGGCATTTGTAATCTACAACTTCTTCAAAAGTGATTCCTTCAAAGTATAACTCATGTTGGCTATGTTTTGTTTTGTTAGGGAAAACTACCACTTTCGTCTTGCTATTATTGACTTGCATCCCCACCCTTACACAAAATTTCTCAAGGGAAAGTAAGTTCTCTTGCAACCAAACTTAGATTTAGTAATCAAATTAAGGTCATATGCATACAAAAGAAGACTTGTAACATAATTGGCCAAATGGGCACCATCATTACCTTATAAGTATAACCACTCTTCAAGTTTATCAATATATAAACCAAAATGGGTAGGGGACAATGGGAAGCCTTGCTTGACCCTAATATAACTCCTAAAAGTTTCACAAATGCCAACTGAAGTTATGATTTTGACTTTCACCTCATCACATAGCATATGAATATGTAGCAACCCTAGTTAAAAATCCATGTAAATATGGATCTCATCAAGTTTTGATTTGTAAATGAATGAACAATGAATATATGACCTAATAGATGATAATGAAGCTAATGTGATAAGGAATCAATGCTTCTTAGTCATCCTTAGATAAGTTTGAGAACCCTATGCTCAGATATTTTGTTATGACCTATAGAATGCATATTTATGACATATTTGACGAAATGCTTATCATGGCTAGTAGGCGTCCAGTCAAGTCTTTATTGAAGTACTTGCACTAGTATCATTATTTCGATGTTACTTTTCATTTCTGGAAGTTTCATGAATTTATGGGTAGTGACCTAAGACTTGGCCCTAAAAACGTGGCACAAAATCTAGGTTCATAGGCTTAGAACTAGTTGAAAATTTCCCTAGTCACTAGCATGCACTTTTTGTTCAAGTGACTGGAGGGTCCTAGTCACATTCATGCCCATGTCAATAAAATTTTAAGTTGCCTCAGGGGTTGGTCACCTAGAGTGGTTGGTTAGCTCCTGGAGGTTTTGTAACCTATGTAGAAGGTCATCTTGGTTCTGTTGTTTTGGTTCCACTTCCTTAACTATACATGGGTAGTTGAATCAAATCATAGTATCCTCTCATTACATGTTTACCCCAGTAAGCCAGTTAACTTGGGTAAATGTGTGAGGAGGGTGGTTACAAAGTGGTATCAGAGCATGGTTCACCCCTTGGACTAGATGGGTGGAATGTGGATTGTCATGCATGCATGTAGGTTGTATATGTGTTTAATGCGTATGCATGGTGATGGTCATTGTTGTAGTTGTGTTTTCATCTGGAATTTGATGTTGTTGTTGTTCAAATGTGTTTGTCCTGAATGCATGTCGATTGTATATGCATTTGGTATGCTTGTTAGTGTATATATGCATGCATTTTCATGGTTAAGGTTGTTTCCCCATGAGGCCATTTTATGCATTTTAAGTCATCATGATGTTGTTGGTATGTTATAATGTTGATGTGTTGGTTGAGATAGAGCAAGATATGCAGATCATTAAAGAGAGGTTGTGACACTAAACATAAGGGTAAGAGTAGATATTCATACATGTTTGTATCATCGGTATGCAGGAATGTGGTTAATGGTTGTTATAAGCATTAGGGTTATGTACATGTATGTTAGTCTATGGCTCTTTCAGTTACATGTATGATATATGTTAGTGAATTAGTGTGATCATATACATGTTTGTCAGATAGTCATGCATGGTAGTAACGTGTTGTTGTTTTTTTTTAGTTAACTTGATGATTATGTTATATGTTGTTGATGAGTATGTTATATGTTAACTTTTTGTTGTTATATGTTAGTTAGCTTGATGATTAGGATTATTGCATTTAAGATCTTGGTGTTATATGTATCATGCTAATTTGGATTGGCCTATGAAAATTATTAGGGTTATGACATTCAGGTATGATTCGACCTAATTATGATAGTGCATTGTACTAATCTAGACTGATTTTGCATATGTGATTGTTATGAATGAATGAAAATTGTTTATGGTTTTATGATGGGAACATGTTAGCTAGTTATTGTTATGTATATCATGACCTTATTTATGTTTGAGTTGATATGTTGTGAAGTTATATCATGCTAATCTAGATTGATTGAGAAGACAAGATAGCCTTCCATGAAATATATTAAGGTATGAGTTTGATTATGTCATCTATTTGGTGTTTGAATATTTGATTATGTATTTTATTTGGTATTTGAGTGTTTGGTATCTATTAGGTCATCTATGTGTTGTTTGAATGTTTGATTACTTGCATGATATGAGTATGTGTCTATAAGATTTCATTGAGGAATGATCTTGTTTTAAGATTATTGTACTAATACATATGTGTGAGACATTTGATATGTACTTGAGTGTAAGTAGGTGATAATTGTAACATTATGTATTATGACCGATGAATGTGAGTTTATTGTTGATTATGACATGTTTGTTAGTCTTGGTAAAGGTTGATTTCAAATTAATAGATATGTCGACTTGATCTTTGGAACATGTGATCGACATGTGTGAACAGTTGCGGGAAACATGCTTGGTATTAGCATGACAAGGTAATGGTTGATTTGTTTATATAACTAACCACTGGTTTCTGGATATAACCAGATTCATCAAGGAATTGGAGTCCCTTAAGAGATGGCACATATGTGTTCAACTACAAGGAAACGTGCTTGGCACGATAAGGTAAGGTAATTGGTATATTGTTATATTTCTTTATGTGCTGGTAGTAATGTGTGTATGGTAGTATGATGTAAGGGATTGCATGGTGAAGAGACTGCCATGAAATATTGGAGATGGATCAAGTTGAGATTTCATTTGGAAGCATTAGGAAGCAATGGGATTGAGTCATGGTGTTTGTTGAAAGTCTTGTGATTTTGGTGCTTTATGCTTTGTTTGTGCTTGATTTGCTATTTTGTTTATGTCTAGTGTATGGCCATACCACTTTGTTTATGGTGTCATATTGTTATTTGTTTTTCATAGTCTTCTTCTTGTCTATTTTTTTTTCTTACCTTTTATGTTTTTGAGGGTCTTGGGAATTGGTTTGGGAAGGAGGAAGTTAATGGAGCTCGGGAGAGGTGAATGAAAATGAACAAGTAATGTGAGACCTGGATGAAGCCAAGTGCATACATAAGGGCATCTGAAGGCAAGAGTATGAGATCTAGTTGGATTGGTTGGATCCATTGGTATAAATAGATGGTGCCAGACAGTTATGAGAAAGACAACAGAAAAGGTAAATCAAATGGATTGAGGCATCAGATGCCTTAGCTATGTTGGGAACTGTTGTTCTCAATATTGTGCATGTGATGCATGGATAAAGGGAGTTCTCTTAACCATGACCTTACGACATCTGGTAATTGTTTTGTGACAAAAATTATGTTGATGTTTATATGTATATGTGTATGTATATGTCATTGTTTGACAGGGTCATCAAGGATCATTCTTGTGTTGGAATAATTTCTTACGCAAGTGAATGGCATGAAGGCATTCCCGGTCTTATGAGGAATCAAATGGGAAGAGTAACCCTGACAAATCTATAAGGTCAATATCATGTGGATATGAGTTGATATTATATTCTTGTAATATGGCTATGTTATGGACATGTAATGTTGAGGGATATATCAGCAGAATGGAAGCAATATGATTGAAAACATGCTGGAACATGCATGAATAGTGGAAGACACTAGAGAAAAGTTTGCTTGGTAGAGACAATGTGGTCTCTAGATGTGTGGTACTATTGTTGTGTATATGTTGTATATGTTGTACTTGTTTCACTTGTGATGTTGCATGCATGCGGTGTTTTGTATATATAGTGTGTGTACATGCAATGTTATGTACATGGTAGTACATATGGTGTTGTGTATATGTTTTTTATCCAGTGTTATGTACAAATTGTGTTGTGTACATGTTGGATATGTGGTGTTGTGTACATATAGTGTTATATGCATGTTGTATGTGTGATGCTATGTACATATGGTGAAGTGTGCATGTTGGATATGTAGTGCAATGTACATATGGTGCTTTGTGCATGTTTCACACCCAGTGTTGTGTACATATGGCATGGTGTGCATGTTATACATATGGTGCTATGTACATGTGGTATTGTGTGTATGATTGTACAAGTGGTGTTGTGTGCATGTGGTTTCGTGTACATGTTCTACATGGGGTGTTGTGTGTAGGTGGTGTTGTGTACATGTCGTGCATGTGGTGCTGTGTACATGCAATGTTGTCTACATGTTGTGCAGGTGGTTCTATGTACATGTGGTGCTATGTATATGTTGTGCAGGTGGTGTTGTGTATATGTTGTGCAGGTGGTGTTGTGTACAGGTGGTACTATGTACATGTTATACATGTGGTATTTTGTGCATGTTGTCCATGCTATGTTGTGCACATGTGGTATTGTCTGCATTTTATGCATGTTATTTTGTGTACGTGTGGTACTGTGTATGTGCATTGCATAGTCGTCATATCATGACATGTGTATTCATTGTGTTGTACTATATGTATGTATATGTATCATGTTGTGTTGTACACTGGATATAGGTGTACGTATGGTGTTGTTTCATACAGTGGGTGTAGGTGTAGGTGTTGTTTCATACACCAAATGCAGGTGTATGTGTTGTATTGTACGTTGGGTGTATGTGTTGTGTTGTATGTCAAGTGTAGGTGCATGTATTGTATGGCATTGTATGTCATGTGTGGTTTTATTTGTGTGATGCACATTGTGTGTATGTGTACATGATTAAATAGAAGAAAGGCATTGGGTGCTTGTCAGGTGTGGAAACCGATCCAATGTGTGTATAGAAAGAAATAAGGCATAAGTAAGGACCGATTAAAGGATAAGTATTAGTATTTTATTTTAGTTTTATTATGCATGTGATGTATGACTTTGATTTATGATAGTTACTTGTGATATGTGATTTTTATTATGATGGTTGTGTTTTGAGTTAACCGGAGGTGATATGTTTATACATGATGATTTCATCAAACAATTAGTTTGACTTATTGTGATAGGAAGTGAACAGAACTGCAAGTGTACCTTATTGAGGGGCCATCGATGAGGTATGATGTGAATTTATTTCAATATATTTTGATTCTAATTGAAATTATGTGCTTGGTATAGGAAAGAATGAAATGGTAGCTTAGGTGGTTGAAATTGATTGCAAGAGCTAGTAGCAACAACAAAAAGAAATTGGAAAATGTAACAGTATGTTGGTAAAGAACTTTAGGAGCAGGGTCATTGTGGGACACTGGTACCTAATAATGTCCATTGATTTCCATGGCATGTTGTGACTAGTATGATTTCTTTGAGGCAGGGATATGCCTTATTTTTTGGACCTTCTGATGCGAGGAAACTTTTCCAAGGGAGGGGTCTCACGAGGGACTGTGTAGAAGAGAAGGGGATGCTCATGGAACTTGGAAGTCATGTGACTACATGGAAGGGAGTGACCAGATTTCCCAAGGGACTGTGTAGTAGAGAAGGAAATGTAAGGGATGGATTTGTTTTGGTCATTAACATTTCCAGATGGAATCATATGCACATTGGGAGTGTGCCATGGAATAATGACCCGATAACTATTCACTGGGAGAACAAGTGGTGCAGGATTGTAGTGGTAGACATTGGATGGAGTGTTGAATTTGGCAATGGATTCTTGACTTCCTGGGAAGAAGGTGAATCCTAGTACTACTCTTGAGGGTGGAGTTTTGAGCATATGGATTCCCTTGTTGTAGATGCAGGCATCGTATCCTTTAATTTCTTGGTTAGAGAAAATGTGCATATGTGTATATGTGTATATTATTGTAAATACGATATCGAGCTAGATTTATAAAGCTCCATAGACAACATGATTATTTGTTGGTTGAAGAAAATGTGCATAATTATATGTGGTGGTTGTTGTAAATATCGTAATGAGTTATGTTATAAAGCTCTATTAAACGATATGATTGTCATGTTTTCAACAGGTTGTTCATTGTAAATACTGCAACGAGCCGGGTTATAAAGCTCCATGGGCAGTATGTTTTGGTTTTCAGCAGTTTTATTGGTAATAGGTGTCATTGAACACTGAGGACAGTGTTCCCCTAAGTGGGAGGGTCTATAAAAACCCTAGTTAAAAATCCATGTAAATAT
Organism: Pinus taeda; assembly: GCA_000404065.3. Lineage (NCBI taxonomy): Eukaryota > Viridiplantae > Streptophyta > Pinopsida > Pinales > Pinaceae > Pinus > Pinus taeda. The sequence continues at coordinate 38,614 of APFE030281994.1, forward strand.
AAAAATAAGACCAAGGTCATGGGACACATATTCCAATCTTAATGCTGGGAAAACATCATAGTGGGTGTTCCTTTTCTTTATTATGGATAAAGGAAATTGTAAAAGGTAATGGCAAAGGCTTTATAAAGGTAGAGTGGCATTTATTTACATTTTATTTATGAAAATAATGGAAAATAGGAGAAAAGTAAGGTGAAAAGTCATAGGATGCATGTGAGGAGGAAAATGAAGGAAAATAATGGAAATTGAAGAAAATAGAGGCCTCATTGATAAAAAGGCTTCTAAGGATACATTCATAGTCTTTTTTCAGTTTAGTTTTGGATATCTCATGTTCTACTCTCTCTCTCATACTCTTGGACACTTAGATTTTTCTTGGAGCACTCTTGGAGGAGCATGGCATACTTGGAGTTTCTGGAGAAAGAAGAAAAAGAAAGAGCAAGAAAGTGCAAGCGGACATTAGGATCAACAAATACAACAGGTTTTTCTTGTAGGTACTGAATTGCATCTCTGATTTCCTTGCTAGTTTTGGCATGCATGGAATATGCATGTGGTTTCTTGGTTATGATCTATCATTGCATGGATGAATGCCTAAATTGATGGTGGATTTTCTTAGCCTTTCCATTTCCTAGATAACCATGGTGTTGTGGGTTTATTTCCTTTTTTTTTTTTTGGTTGGTTCTCATATTCCTTTGGTTGTGGGTTGAGTTATTAGTTCCTGGAGACCTGGTTGGAAAAACACTATGAAGCCTTGTAACATCTTGGGTTGGGTTGAGTTACTATTCTTGGAGCCTTGGTTGGAAAAATTATTTGGAGCCCTTGGTGGGTTGAGTTAATAGTCCTAGAGCCTTGGTTGGACAAATGCTCTAAAGCCCGACAACAACTGTGGATTGAGTTACTAGTCCTGGAAGCATTGGTTGGAACAAACACTCTATAACCTTGGATAGATTGGCTCAAGACCAATATTGTAATGGTTAGTAATGTATGACCATGAGGTGGAATCATTGGTTGAAGGTTGAGGGGGTTTGGTCTCTCGAAGTCTTGGTTTGTTTTTGTTGGATGTGTTTCATGAGATCCCACATTCAAGCTTGGAATATGGCACAGGGGTGACAAGCTAAAAGAGAGATTTGGTTCAGCCTAGTATATGGTTCAGTGGTTCATGGAAGTCCCAAACCTGGTTGCATTTTTCATATGTTAATAAGAGCTTATTCCCTATTGTATTTTATGGGTAAATATACTTATTTGTATGTGGCATTTATGGCTGAAATATCCATGTTATTTTTGTTGGTTATATTTTGGTTATGAGCATGTTTTATGACAGTGATGATGTATGGATTTCATTAGATTTTGATTTGTAAATGAATGAACAATGAATATATGACCTAATAGATGATAATGTAGCTAATGTGACAAGGCATCCATGCTTCTTAGCGATTATTAGATAAGTATGAGACCCCTATGCTCAGATATGTTGTTAGGACATGTAGAATGCATATTTGTGACATGTTTCATGAAATTCCTGTCATGGCTAGTAGGGATCCAGTCAAGTATTTGTTCAAGTACTTGCATTAGTATCATTGTTTCAATGTTACTTTTTATTTCTAGAAGTTTCATGAAGTTCTGGGCAGTGGCCTGAGACTTGGCCTTGAAAAATTGGCACAAAATCTAGGGTCGCAGGCTCAATTGTAGCTTAAAAGGTTCCCAATCACTGGCATGCCCTTGTCATGGGAGAGACAGGAGGGTCCTAGTCACATGCATGCCCACATCATGGGAGTGACTAAGGTCCTAGGTTAAAAAAAGTTAAGTTGCCTCAGGGGTTGGTCACTTGACAATGTTGGTTGGCTCCTCGAAGTTTTGTAGCTTATGTAGAAGGTTAGTTCCAATTCCTTAACTATACATGGGGAGTTGACTCAGATCATAGTATCCTCTCGTCACATGTTTACCCCAAAAGACTGGTTAACTTGGGTAAATGTGGGAGGAGGGTGGTTATAGACCAATTGCTCTAAGATGCGTGAGAATTACAAGATCCTCCGTTATGTGACAAATTTTATCCATTGGGACCAAATCAAAAGATTTTTTGAAACCAATAAATAAATAAAAGGATTTCTCCTTTTTCTCATAAAATTTTTCAATGACCATGATCAACCATGGAATGTTTAGGTCTAAAACCTACTTTCTATTTAGCACATTTTTCTCTTTCTTTTTCCCACTTGCTAACTTTATTTTCTAGCATACTTCCAAATAACTTTTCAAACAAAGATTTATTAGTATGGACCTATAATTGGAGGGATTATTGACATCACCACTCTTGAAAAGGAGTATCTCTAGACTAGTTGTTCAATGTGTGGCAAACCCTTATTGAATGATGTTGTTGGAAATTTTCGTAATGTGAGGTGCACGAATTTTCAAACCCCAATTTAGATATTGATGGGACTCCAAATTCGACACAAATTAAGGCCCATCTAGCCTTTCTTATGTGCATGAAGGCTATAATAAATATATCTTTTTACACTTAATAATTTTTTTTAGCTTTAATATGTTCTTAGGAAGGTTTAGAGATAATTGCATATTATGTGCCTAATATTATTTAAATTTGGATAATATTGAAAGAATATTGAGTAAATTACGAATGAGATAATATAGGGAATTTCTCCCTACTACAGGATGGGCCAAGATTGGATAATAAATGAACTAAAAATTGTGAAATTGTCGACAAATTCTAGAGCTCCGGTGATTGAGAAAATCTAGGAATGTGTTCCCTTTAATTTAATGCAAATTCTTAGTGTTGGGAACAAGATCCAATTTGTGAAGGATTTTGGAGGGGAAAGCTTCCTCCTTTCAAGGGGAATGCTTCCTCATCACTTTGTACAAGTACTAATTCAAATTTTCCTCTAGAGGCATGTATTTTTTAGTCTTCTTGTGGAGAAAACTTGTTATTTAGCAGCTCCACTTTCATTTATAGCAATTATGTACTTGGATTTATTCAAATAATGAAGGTTGGTGCCATTTTTAGCCTCTAAAGCTTAGTTTCATCCACAAGACTCTGATTTTCCTTGGTCTTGGACATCCCAAAAGCCTCAAAACCCTCTTGTACAATTTCCTTATTTCCTTTATATGTATTATTCACTTACATCTCTTATTTATGGATTTACTATTCATGCTTCTTTTGTTGTAGATTATAATGGTTAAATGATTGAAGTGAGTTGTTTTGGAGGTTTTTTAAAGATTCAAAATCACTATTAATTAATCCTTCGAACAAATTTCAAAATTCATATTCATCATTGAGCTGCTTGGATTGGTTTACTAGTTCACAAATCTAAAATTTTTGGAAGTATCTTGTAGCAAAATAGTAGTCATTTTTTGTTATTTTTAGCACTTTTTAATAAGCCTATTTTGAGTTGATTCAACTTGAATTAAGTCTTAAAAAAATTCAAGTTAATAAAAAAAATTACCCCATAGCATTTTCACTTGATTAGGTTAAGCATTTGGTAGGTTCACTAGCTCACTAGCTCTTGAATTTCCAGTTTTTGGAGAAGTAATTTTCTGCTATTTTTTAGCGCATGTTAATAACAATACTTTAGAGTTATTCCACTTGGAATGGAGTCCTAGGACATCCTAATTCATAAAAAAAAAATTCCCATCTCATTTTCATTTTATTTTCTTTGGCATTCGGCAAGTTATCTCGCTCCTATAGCAATCTTCCACTCCTGAAGCAATCCTGTAACTCTCCTGTAGCAGTCCTGTAGCATTCCTATAACATGTGCAAACTTGACCATATCTTCTCAAAAAGCTTGGTTTTGTCTCTTAGCCTTTAATAATGAACCTTAGGCTCTAAATCCATGATTTAGGAAGACCAAATACCACTTAGGACTTTCCTTTTTACCCTTGCAACACATCTCAACAATTTGGGTTAATTGACATATTTATGATGTGGATAACACAATAATGATTTCCTTGATTACCACATGAAATATCTAATAAACTACTTCAATGGATCTAATATTTCTGGAATTCATTAATTGATCACATTTTCTTTCCTTCATGCATGTTAGATTACTTTACTTTATTCTTAAGCTTGGGTTTATATTTCATACATTATTATTTCCATTCCATAGACTAGGTTTCCTTTTCAATGCAATTTTTAGATTCTACAATTAGGATAGTGATTGATTTCATGATATTCACTTCATTGCATCAGATCAACAAAATGAGGACACATTTCATGCTGCAAATATAGTGTCAACACCTCTTAATTTTATACGAACCCCGAGTTGATAATTTAAGTTGGTAGCCTTGGGAGTTGCAACATTCTTGTTGCAATATTGAGGCTCGTCACTTTTTTCTGTTGTTGTCGGGGAGTGTCAAAGTATGCATTGTTTTCTTCCTAGTTGATTCATTTATTTTATTTATACAAAAGGAAAAAAATCCATTAGACATATTCCATTACAAAAACAAAAATATTGCATTAGCATTCTCATTCAATTTTTTTTATAAAAACAAAAAATACTTCTCCAACACCAAATCTCCACCATTTGACCATGTGGTGTGTAGTAAGATTGGCATCACCTTCCACTTTTGTAGGTAGAAGAAGAAGAGGTGGCAAAGAAGACAGAAGAAATGGATGGAGCTGATGACAATGAAGAAGATCCTCTTGGATTTCCCATTCATCATACTCATGTCAGTGTGCATACGAAGAAAATCCCTCCATATTTATTCCCCAACTTCCATGGTATGAGGTTAGAGGATTTGAAAACCTTTCTCTTTGAATTTGAAATCCTTTGTATATCTTATGCTTAATTATTAAACACTCAAAAATTGTTATTGTTTCCAACAACATTGAAGGATAGAGCTCTTAAATGGTTCATGAATTTAGGGACTAATTCAATAATATCATGGAATGATATGCAAAATATATTTATAGAAAAATATAAATATCATGATCTCAAAGAAGAAATATTTAGAATGACTCAAAAAAAGATGAGATCCTTGAGGATCTAATAGAGAGATTCATGTATAATCTTAAGAGGGAAAAATTACATCATTTAGGATTTGACACACCAAAAACCCTCTTATTTAGAATGATTAGGGATGAGTGGATTTATCCCCTTGATCTCGTGAGTAGGGGTGATGTATACCAATTATCATTTAAAGAAATTTGTGAAATATGCAAGAACATCTCAAGAGGAAGGGCAAAAGTAAATCAGCATCTGGATGAGTAAGTCAAGATGACCTTGGAAATTTGCTCAATAACTTTAAGATAAATTTTTTTGGAAATCTAAGTGAACAAGTAGAAATGTTAAGAATGCAAATGAGAAAAAAGAGGATGCTGATATTTGTGGTATCCATGCAAAATCACATGCTACTAAATATTTCCCATCATTACAGAGGTTGAAGGAAGTTTACCAAGAGGACAATGGAGCAAATCAATCACCAAAGAAGCTATGTTATGTAGCTCAAAGAAGACCATGCATCCTAGTAAACCTAATATGATGCAATAACCTAATTCACAATGTTAAGGTTATGCACATCCATCTCAAATTAATTGGAACACACCCTTTCCTTGGCAACCTTGGTCATCTTAACCCCAAAACCAATATTAGCAACACGGTTGGTAATAAACTTATGGGAAAATCTACAATATGTTCAATATTCCCCCAATATCCTCCATACCCAACTCCATGTTATCCCTACCATCCACCTCCACCACAACCACAACCCCAACCAAATCCATCTCAAAGATCGACTCCCACTCAGCTACCTGTACCACCATTTCCAAACCTAAACAATGAAGCAACTCAACCCACTTACAATGCTGAGGTACAACAATTCCAAACATATCCTCTTGATATAAATCATATTATTATTAGATCATGAAGATTATTACAAAAAATATATTCTCTTGATGTCATTGAAGGACAACATTCAGAAAAATAATATTCAAATGAGAAGACCAAAGAATCGTGGGTTGCACTTGATGGAGCAGACATAAGAATTGAAGATTGAGAAATTTATGTCATGTTTACCATCAGATCATCCATGTGCTCAAAAGAGTAATCAACAAAAGGAAGAAGATTTGAATGTCATGGTAGAATAGGACATAGATAGAGATCCAAATGTGAAAGTGGACGAGGGGCATCACAACTATAGTGAAATATGGTTGTAGGCAACCATTAAGTTGTAGCATCACACTCTTCTTCAAAACTTCTTGATCTCATCTCAGCCAAAGAATTTGGTCTATCACATTCAGGTACATGTCAAATCATATATTTCAAGCCTACACATGAGTTTATTTGTCATCTTGATGTGCACATGGCTCCATTGGATGTATTCATATACTTGAAAGGAATTTTGGTTTTTTTTTTTTTGAAGTAGAGTAGGATAGTAAAAGAAATAAAAAAAATGGAAAAAGAAAAATAAGAGGAAAAAAATAAGATCTCAGGAGAAAAGCTCTTTTTAGGCTCTTGATATTGACTCATTGATTGAAAACCTCCTCGAGGCGTTTAGTGGGTTGGAAAGAAAAAATGGAAAATATCTAAGGTGAAAATCTCCTTTGAGGTGCCTAGGTAGACATATTAGTTGAAAACCTCATTAAGGCAGCTAGTAGGCATAATAAAAGAGAAAAAAATGAAAAAATGAAAGAAAAAACTTTGCTTCATGTACCTCTCTTTGATGAATGTAGGTGCTCTCCAACCTTTGTAGGCAACAAGAACAAGTTAGCACCAAAAGAAAGAAGTTAATTAAAAACCTAGTCAAAGAAAGTCAAACTTGGGCTTCCTCCTCTTTTGTTTAGATGCTCCAACAATATCAAGGCCATGTAAATCCATCACTCTCATCCATTTCCAACATCCACCCATCATTCTCAAACCTCTCCCATTCGTTTTCCTCGTTGTCCTAAAGTGCTATAGGAAGGTTCTATTTTGCTACAAGACTTGAAAAATACACAGGGCATAAATTGTTTTTACCATATCTAAAAAAATTAGCATATTGTTTCTAATATGTTTCATGGGGATATGCATAATGACAATGGTAACATGCTCATGGAATTTCAAAAAATTCTAGTGCACACTTTTTGAGAAATTGGCTTCCATCACCTACATCCATTTTACTTTTTTCTCGAGATTCATGCATCCGCTAGCCAAGAATTTTTATGGAAAGATGCATAATGATGATGGAAACATGCTCATAAAATTTCATGTCAATATAATCTACCATTTGAGAGATATGTATAAAACAATTTTGATTTAGGAGCATTCCAGAATTGCTACAGGATTGTGATCGACATAGAGAGGGATCATATCCTATGTTTTCCTTGGGGGAATGAAGAAATAAGTCTATCACACCTCCATTATCCATCCTCCACACCATTTAGTCACTTCTCCATCCAAAAATTCATCTTTGTCCATGAAAAATCCCCATTTTCACCCCTTCAATTACTTTCACCACAACCAAGGCTTTTGATCCTTCTCCATAGATTGACCATGAATTATCAGTGTTTTTGGAAGCATTATCTGAAGGATATTGTTGTCATAGAAGGGTTTTTTGTGACTGCTACAGGAAGAAATACATTCCTGTAGCAATCTGTAATTACCTTACAAGACCACAATTGAGAGCACCGAAATGAAGAACCAATCATCATGAAGACATTGGAGAGTAATTTCCTCAATTTTGGGAAGCTACAGGACCTCTACAAAGTTGCTATAGGGTCATTTTTCATCTCTAACAACAACCTTTGATCCATGATGGCACCTATATTTTGATCACATGAATCATATAACTTCAATCAACAATGAGAAGATTCCATCCAATGAAAAATAATTGATGAAAGTGACATTTTGTACATCAAAGATAATTCTAACAAGTGCATCAATGTTACAACAACCTCATGCATGCATCAATAAGTTGATCATTAGCTATAACATTCACATCATGAGCATCTTAGTAGTAACATTTTATCCAAGGATGTGAGGCATCAATAGAAATAACAACAAAAACCTAGAAGACCTCCAGATGCAAGGCTATCAACAATAGGACCTCCAATAGATTATCACATGTTGCTTCAAGATTTCACTAGCAGCTTCAGAACCATAAAGGAATCTTCAATAGTCATATCAATTACATCAATATCACCTGCAAAAACACATCAAGGGTAAGGCTCAGGTATGAAATCTATAAAACTTTCCTACAAACTTATTTTATCTTCAAAAACATTGCAAGTGTATGAAGGAAAATGTTTTTTTGATAGCCAAAATTAGTAACAGAGTAACCTTAGCCTTATCTAGAAGTTAGCTTCAATTTTCCACTAAGACACCCGCACGTGTGGGAGAGGAACAAGAGAAAAGTGAAAAGGACTTGAGAAATTGGGTTGTAATCATTTAGTCATGATGGAGGACAAGGATTGTGAAGGGGTAAGTGAGGGCCAACTCACTTAACAAAAATCACTCTAATTTTATTTTACATGCAATGAAAAAAGAGAAAAAAATTGAAAAAATAATAAAAATAATAGTAAAAAAAACAAAAGTAAAAATAATAAAAAGGTGAACCCACCACCTCTTGGCATGCAAAGAATAACTGCTACAAGATTCGGGTTGGTTGCTACACGAGTACCAACAGTGCTATAGGAAGAACAAAGTTACTATAGGATGGGACATAACTACTACAGGAAGCTAATAGAGTGCTACATGAAGGAAAATTTCACCTAGAAAAGTTGCTACAGCCTTGGGAAGCAAGGAAATATTCAAAGGAAACAACAAGGGTGAAAATATAGATGCTACAAGACTAGAACAAAACTGTTATAGGAAGAAAAAGAACTGCTATAGGAGCAACAAGAAATTCTATAGGAAGGGGTAGCCACATAAAAAGGGAGAGAAGAAGATCTCCAAGAACTCTAGAGGCCTGATCCACAATTTGACCTTGGATCCTACTACAAATTCATTGAGGATGGGAGAATTATACCCACCAAATTTGCAATACCACTCATCTTTGAGTTGGAAAAGGAAACAGGAAAAACTCATAGATGGATGAAAATTGAAAAATCAAGAAGGTAGAAGTTGTGGGCATCATAGAGGAAAAGGTGAAACAAATGGGTAAGGAATTGATTGGCTTGAGACTAAAGGAATCAGTCATGATGGAGCAGCTACAGTTAGAAAACAAGAGGATGAGAGAGAAACTATAAGAGGCGCAAATTTCCACCATGGAAATTTTTTCCATGAAGGCCATCCAATGTAGGAAACCATCCAAATCATATTCCATTTTCGCCAAAGAACAATGAGCTAAGGAAGAGAATTGCATGAATAACAACAGTGCAAGAAGATACATAGGTTGCTCAGAGGATGAGCAACAATTTCAGTAGGGGAGTATCATCGGCCTCCAAATTAGACATAAATTAAGGCCCATATAATGTTTATTAGGCATGTGAAGGCTATATTAAATCTCTCTTTCTACACTTAATAATTTGTTTTTTAGCTTTAATATGTTCTTAGGAAGGTTTAGAGATAATTGCATATTATGTGACTAATATTATCTATTTTGTAGAATATTGAGTAAATTATGAATGAGATAATATAGAGACTTGCTCCCTACTACAAGATTGGCTAATATTGGATAATAAATGAACTAAATATGATGAAATTATTGTCAAATTATAGATCTCCACTATTTGAGAAAATCTAGGAATGTGTTCCCTATCATTTAATGCAAATTCTTGGCATTGGGAACTAGATCCAATTTTTGAAGTATTTTGGAGGGGAAAGTTGCCTCCTTTCAATGAGAATGCTTCCTCATCACTTTTTGTAAGTACCAATTCGAATTTTCCTCTAGTGACATGTATTTCTTAGTCTTCTTGTGGAGAAGACTTGTTATTTAGCAACTCCGCTTTCATTTCTAGCCGGGATATACTTGGATTGATTCAAATAATGAATTTTGTGGTCATTTTTAGCCTCTAAAGCTTGTTTTCCTCCATAGGATTCTGATTTTCCTTGGCCTTGGCCATTCCAAGAGCCTCCGAGCCATCTTGTACAATTTCTTTATTTCCTTTGAATGTATTATTCACTTACATCTCTTATTTTTGGATTTACTATTCATGCTTCTTTTGTTGTAGATTATATTGGTTAAACGATTGAATTGATTTGTTCTGTAGGTTATTTATAGATTCAAAAGAATGATGTATCCTTAGAAAAACTTTTTAAAGTCATATTCATCATTGAGCTACTTGGATTGGTTTACGAGTTCACAAATCTAGAATTTATGAAAGTCTCTTGTAGCAAACTAGTAGTAATTTCATGTTATTTTTTAGCACGTGTTAATGAGACTATTTTGATTTGATTCCACTTGTATTAAATCCTAAAAACATTAAAATTAATAATAATAAAATTACCCCATAGCATTTTCACTTGATTATGTTATGCATTTGGTAGGTTAACTAGCTCACTACTTCTTGTATTTTTGGTTTTTGGAGAAGTAATTTTATATTAGCTTTTAGTACATATTAACAGGGGTATTTTTGAGTGATTCCACTTGGAATGGAGTCCTAGGACATATTAATTCATAAATAAAAAATTCCCATCTCATTTTTATTTTATTTTCTTGGGCATTCGACAAGTTATCTCACTCGTGTAGCAATCTTGCCACTCGTGTAGCAGTCCTATAACAATCTTGTAGCAATCCTATAGTATTCTTGTAGAATGTGTAAACTTGACCAGATCTGGTCCAAAATCTTTGCTTTTGTCTCTTAGGTTTTAATAGTTACCCCTAGTATCTAAATTCATGATTTAGGAAGACCAAATATCACTTAGGACTTTCCTTTTTTCCCTTGCAACACATCTCAACAATTTGGGTTAATGGATAGCTTTATGAATTGGATAGCACAATAATGATTTCCTTGATTTCCACATGAAGTATCTAATGAACTCTTTCAATGGATTTAAATTCTCTGGAATGCATTTATTGATCACATGAGTCTTTACTTTAGGCATGTTAGATTAGTTTAGTTTCTTTATTCTTAAGCTAGGGTTTCTATTTCAAGAATTATTATTTCCATTCCATAGATTAAATTTCCTTTTGAATGCAACTTTTACATTCTATAATTAGGCTAGTGTTTGATTGCATGATATTCACTTCATTGCATTAGATCACTAGAATAAGGGCACACTTCATGTTTCACATATAGTGCCGACACCTCTTAATTTTGTATGAACCCCGGTTTGATAATTTAAGTTGGTAGCATTGGGAGTTGCAACATTATTGTTGCAATACAAAGGCTCATCAAATATGCTACTTGAAGTTCAAATAAGTCTTATTCTTTTCCAACAACCAACTTCTTAATACCCATATCAACCTCTTGCATGTTGAAAAGCTTAATAGTAGTGTTGACCAAGGGGGGTGGGTCAACTTTTGGATCATGCTCATAAAGCTTCCTTGTATAATCAAACCATTAAGATAATATTATTTTCAGTTTGCTTCTTTGTTGGTTGGAGCTCCTTCCAAAATAACTCAAACTTATTTCTCCCAAGGAATATTATTTCTTCCCTCCTTGGGATCTTGAAATCGATTTTTTTCTTTTTTAAAATTTTCTTGTAAATTTTGAGGTTTATGTTATTCTTGTTTGACTCTTTCAAAGTTCTCCTTGCCTTTTTTGCATTCCTCATCAAAACAAACATTAAACAAAAAGAAATTTCTTTCAATCTTCCTATTTTTTTCTCTTTTCCACTATGAACATGCATTTTGAATTAAATGTGTTAGGTCATGACAATGAAGGCTATGGAATATAATTTTATCCTTCTAAAAAATCTTCTCTAGCACTTTTTTGAAGGCATCATAGTTTTTTTGAGTGAAAATAATTATTCCCTTTGAGGGAGTTTGTTGAATACACAATTTTTGTCCTAATTTGCTTCTTTCTAGTTCAAGATAAAATTAAGTAAATTGGTTTGTGATCATTTTTAAACCCCAAAGTTTTTAACCAATTGAAAATTCCTCCATTTTCTCACATAGGCCATGAGAGAAAATTCCATAATCTACTACACTTGCACCATTGTAGGTACTACATGTGAAATTACCGGACGTTGTCCATCTAGCCAAACCATTGCAAATGACTAAATAAAATTCCCCACATAGAGTAAATAATTGATCCCCAAAGAGATTGAAACCTTAGTTGTCTTCTGAAATTCTTTGCCATTGATGATTATTCTCTTATATAAGTCAAAAAGGATCACAATAGTTTTTACAACAAAGAATGTTAGCTTGTCCACTTGTAGGCCTAACATTAAAATCACCCACTAGAAGGAATTCACCTAGCTGAGCATACATTGCAATATCCATTTTTAAGGTTGCAAAGAGGTATATATGGTCAATCCCTCTACTTTTGGAAGTTTTTGAAACTTGCGGAGCAAGATAGCATGTTGCAATTCTAGTGAGATTCCATTTTCTGAGGTTTTAAACCAAATGAATTGTTTATTCGAGTATTATTTTTCTATTTGAATGAAATAACCTTATCTTTGTCTCACTATGAACATGATACCCCCATCCTTTTCCATTTTTTGTTTCCTTGTTCCACTTTACCATCTTCAAATACGCTTAAAACAAAGGTGTCTTGCACCCTTCATGCGTTGAGAAATCTAAGGACTTGAGATGTTAATGATTTCTCTATTACGATAACTGCTTGTGAAGTAATTTCAAGCTTTAAATAGTTCAAAACCGTGAAATTTTATATGTTAGTGATTATTAACTTCATCAACCAGCTACCATGAATAATAAACAAAAGAAAAAAATCACAAGATATAGGCAACAACCATGGAAAAACCTATCCCAACCTAAGAGGAAAACCCATGGTAATTCTTCTTATAGTTTCTTCTCTTGACAAAATTTCCAAGACTAATACAAAGACCCGTGAGACCAAGTGACTCCAATATCAAGGCTAGAATCCCTTCTTACTGTTGTCTTATTCACTTGCTGCAATATGGACCAGATCTATTACTACACATGGATGATTTGGCTACTTTCTCCCTTCTCTTCCTCCTCCAAGCCTTCCCTTACTCAAGATAGTCCACTACCTTAGTAGATATTCCTAATGCTTCCCTTAAACAAGAAGATCTACGTTTTTTAGATTACTACTCAGAAACCCTAACTGTAGGCCCGAAACGGATACCTTTCTTCACGTGTGAGTGATCTCTTGGCCTAGAAGTATTCTCCTTCCTTCGCTAGTCTAGTAGCCTTCTTCTTGGAATCCAACCGAATTATTTAGACTTCACATTATCCCTAATCATGAGGACTTCATGGACAACAACTTAGTTCTAGTTATGAACAACACCTTCACATGTGTTTAGGGTTTGGGGCTCTCCTAGCCCTCCTAAGCCTTCGCTCTACTAGCTAGACCTCCTCGCATAAATCTACCTCCAAAATAGACCCAAAACCAAAATGTTTCCTTGGTGATGAGGGAATATTGAATGATACCCTAACTTCACACATGTGGTAGAATTTTTCAGCTATGGAAAGGATTCTCTGTGGTCATGAACAAAATTCTACTGCGACTGCATTTCCTCCATCTTTTGGACAGACTTCTTTGCTTGGAATGAGACCCAATAGACTTCATGATATAGGAGATGAACCCAAGTCAAGTTGTGTGTCCAAATTGGTATGAGGGGAGGCCTATTTATAGTGTATGAGGCATTCTTATCAAGTCGACATGACTTGTTCCTTAGCCAACTTGAAGCTGACATGATCATCTATTATAAATATAATATATATGCCGAAAATATATTATTTCTTTTGCATTTGTTTGGAGGGATAATTTAGTAGATCTTTTGATCTTGCCTTTGAAGGAGTTTTTTTCCACATGATTCTAACCTTGATCTTGGAGTCATACTTGTACATTTCAAGTGTACACATTAATGAAACAACCTATCACTTAGAGCTCATAATGAGAGCTACAAAGATAAATACATTTTTGATCATGAAACCCATGATTCAAGTTTACACAATATTTTGCTAGATACTATTTACATCATATTCTTTGGAATGTGACATTATGAAGACCAAACCTAATTACACTTTCTTCAACACTCCCTCTTAAATAGGTATGTATTCATACATTCATGGACCTTGGACAATTTTTCAAGTTCACAGAAGAATTTTCATAAGAAGATAGGATTTGCAATCCATTTGTTATAGCATCATTTCAACCAACATTGTTTCCATATAGCAAGGTCGGGTGTTCTCTGAGTAAGCCCTACTAGGAATATTCTCATCTTGGATTCCCAACCCTTAAGAATATTGGTCCTCTTGCTCACTCTTGTCTTGGATGCCCTACTATATCCTCAAAGAGGGTCAGATGCCAGATAATTATGCAATCCTCTATTCTTTATTCCAAATTGAAGACAAGAATGTCGTGTCTAACTCTCCCTCTTAACCAGGGATGAGTTCCAAGTTTCTCTTTGCTTAGAAACTTACTCATGTTCCTTTAATCAAAGGAATCTTCCAGAGCTCCCTCTTAAACAGAGGCTCTATCATCAATGCTTTATACGGTCTTCTAGTTGACTGATGATCCAACACTTTGATGTCATCAATTTCTTCATATGTAGGGTTAATCCATCCATCACTTTCCTTCATCAGGTCATTCCTTCTTTCCTGAAAATAATTCTCCTTGGATCTGAATCTAGTGCTTCCTTTATAGGGCCATCTAGCTCCACCTATTTCAGCGATGATTTCTCTATATCTCGAGGTACATAGTTGTGACATCTTTCACAAGTCTTCTTACCAAGGCCATGCATACATACCCAGACTTATCCAAAAAGTCAGAAACCAAAAATAAATCACATATTACCTTTTTTGTGATGGCCTTTTTCTAGTGACATCTCCTTGTAGATATCAGCATCTTGCAAACATGTTGACACATCTTCGTAGATATTTGTAGTCAAGGGTCTTCAACTTTCAGACTTCTATCCAAGTCTCCATATCTTTCTGGGATATTTCCTTGTCAAATATTCTATGGATGTTGATTTCATCCATCATGGTTGCATATCTCATGATCTCTATCATCCTTACACCTTTCATTCCCATGGGCTTCTAATTAGAGTTTCTTAACTGTAGTCAACTACCTCATACTCCATATGAGCACATATTATGTTGATTTCATCTTTAAATCTTTCAGAGGATGAGATACTTTATTCTCTTGATCATGTTTGATCCATGCTACCTGCAACCATGTGACATGATATTATAATATCAAACAAAATACACATACCTCATTTGTCTTGAATCATATCATGATTCTTGTAGTGGACTTCTTGAGGTATCTTTGACCTGCAGTGTAGTTGATAAGTACCATTGACTTGGATTTTTTACAGAGGATATTTTCTTGTAGAAATTCTTCAAAGATTTGGAGAACCAATATGTTCTCATCGTAGAATTTCGTACACATAACAATTCCATTTCTACCTAGAATCCTTACATAAAGAAATACAATGTACATTAATCCTAACCATCAACAATATTTCCAAAGGATTCAACATATCCTCATTCATCAATAGTTCATCCATGGATGTTACCAAATCCATAATTAGTTCATTCTCTAAAATAGTTACTTAAACAACACATAAGAATGTTCATGATTCACAACATGCTTCACTAACTAAGACCTATGAAAGAAAAATATGAGGTGATCTTTTAATCATAGTAAATATTCTCAGGATCCTCCTTCTTTGACTTCTTTTCACTGCCTTTTGTTTCCTGAACGACATGAGCTGCTTCATACTTCCCCTTTCCATTCTTCTTTCTCTTCGGACAATCACTTCAGTAGTGTCCATATTTGTGACATTCAAAGCATTAGATCTTTGACATGTCTTTCTTGGGATGTTACTGGTGATTGGATCTTTCAAACCTTTTGAACTTCCCTTTTATTTTAAACCTAGAAGAAAATGCTTGCTCTTTGGATCCAATTGCAATATATTCCTCATTCCTCAGACAGATCCCTTCTCCTATAGTGCTGACGAAGAATAAATCTATCAATTTTTCATAGATCTCTTTGGTTGTTTCAATCTTGGCTACATAAGGAATCAAAGAGTCCTTGATAGATTCTATGAGAATATTTTGAGCTCTCACTCCATTATTGTTATGCTTAGCCAGTTCTTGACTATCAGAAGGAGCAACAATTTTCTTTTGTACATAGTCAATAACTTCTTGTTCTTTCAAAGTGAGATCACTCCTCTTCTTCCAAGCAAGGAAGTTGGCAACTCCAACTAGCTTATTGCTTTCCTGGCAAGAAGACATCCTTTCCAAGATTAGATTTTCTCAAATCAATAAGATACTTACTTGACGTACTAATCCTTGAACTTTGACTTTAGATGGCTTCCTTGAAGGAGCTTGAGGAAGCTTGATTACACTTGACTGTTGGGGAACTTGAGATATGCTTGCCTTATCCTTGAGGATCTGTTGTTTAATTGAAGTAAAAGGATTATAGATCCCTCACTTCGATAGATCTTGGAGCTTCAGAATGTGGATCCGAATTCTAAAACTTGCTTTGCATTCAACTTCAACTACCTTACCTCTTCCTGAATGTTCTATATCAGCCCTTTCTTGATATACTACCAACCCTTTGATACCATGTTGACAAATCTAAGGGCTTGAGACATTAAGGATTTCTCTATTATAATAACGTCTTGTGAAGTAATTTAAAGATTTAAATAATTCAAAACCATGAACTTTTATATGTTAGTGATTATTAACTTCACCAACCAACTACCATGCATAATAAACAAAAGAAAAAAATCACAAGATATAGACAACATCTAGGGCAAAACCTGTCCAAACCTGAGAGGAAAACCCACAATAATTCTTCTTATAGTTTCTTATCTTGACAAAATTTCCAAGACCAATACAAAGACCCATGAGACCAAGTGACTCCAAGATCAAGACTAGAATCCCTTCTTACTGTTGTCCTCTTCAGTTTCTGCAATATGGATCAGATCTACTACTACACATGGATGATCTGGCTACCTTCTCCCTTCTCTTCCTCCTCCAAGCTTTCCCTTACTCAAGATAGTCCACTATCCTAGTGGATCTTCTTAACACTACCCTTAAACAAGATGATCTACCTTTTGAGATGAATGCTCAGAAATCCTAACTGTAGGTCTCAAAATGACACCTTTCTTCACATGTGAGTGATCTCTTGGCCTAGAAGTATTTTCCTTCCTTCGCTAGGCTAGTAGCCTTCTTCTTGGAATCCAAATAATTTCTTTAGACTTGACATTAGACCTAATCATGAGGACTTCATGGACTACAGCTCAGTCCTAGTTATGAACAACACCTTCGCGTGTGTGGAGGGTTTGGGGCTCTCCTAGCCCTCTTAAGCCTTCTCTCTACCATCCGTACTTCCTCACATAAATCGACCTCCAAAATAGATCCAAAACCAAAATGTTTCTTGGTGATGAGGGAAGATTGAACGATGCCCTAACTTCTCACATGTGGTAGACCTCTATGGCTATGAAAAGGATTCTCTATGATCATGAACAAAATTCTACTACGGATGCGTTTCCTCTCTCTCTTGCACAAAATTCTTCACTTGGAATCTAACCTAATAGACTTCGTGATATAGGAGATGAACCCAAGTCAAGTTGTGTGTCTGAATTGGTATGAGGGGAGGAATATTTATAGTGCATGAGGCCTTCTTATGAAGCAGACGTGACCTGTTCCTTAGCCGACTTGAAGCCAACATGATCATCTATTATAAATATAATATATATGCCGAAAATATATTATTTCTTTTGCATTCGTTTTGAGGGATCATTTAGTATCTCTTTTGATCTTGCCTTTGAAGGAGTTTTTTTCCACATGATTCTAAACTTGATCTTGGAGACATACTTGTACATTTCAAGTGTACACGTTAATGACACAACCTATCACCTAGAGCTCATAGTGAGAGCTACAAAGATAAATACATTTTGATCATGAAACCCCTGATTCAAGTTTACACAATATTTTTCTAGATACTATTTACATAATATGCTTTGGCATGTGACATTATGAAGATCGAACCTAGTTACACTTTCTTCAACATCATGCTCATGTGTTTCTGTGAGACAAATGATATCTCTATATTCCGCAATAGGCCCTAACTCAGGTCCTTGTCTCCATCGGTAACCTCTAAAATTCCAACAAATTAAACTTAAGGAAACCTAGGTAGGACATGATTGCTATTTGTTTTGACATGCAAGACTCAAAGTTGAGTCTTCATCCCTATTTTCCCATATTGACCTTGTTGCATAGTTTCCCAACAAATATTTTTTTTCAAATTCTTTGCTACCAATTTGTTGTTTTATTTTAGATTAAGGTCCAAAATAAGAAATCACAACTTTTCCTTTGTACAACCATGCTATTTTACCCTCTTCCCTTACTTGCCTAACCTTTGACATTTCCTCCCTTCTGTCCTCTTTTTTCCTCACAATTAAATCTTCATCTAGAAAAAAGCGAGAGCCTATCAATAGTTTCTTATTGCTTAGAAGAATTTGTTTGTCATGTATGCTCAACATGATGATTGTTATGAGCCTATCTCTTTGACGACTAATATTACCCACCCTCCCCACTTGGTAGATTTGTCCTTGCTATAGAAACTTGCCTTTTAGAAATTCACTTGAAAGATCGTGTGGAAATTTTGAATAATATGACACTTATTCACAGAGATTATCCTGATTATACACTATTTGCAGAATCATGCATAATACATAACATCCTCTACGTTGATCATCAATTTTGCAGTATTGAGAAACAATTGCATGTGCACATTGAAGTATAAATCACACATATCAACACAGTATATCACGGGGAAAGCATAAAGTTGAAAACCCCCAACTATTTGTAAAATATATTGATTGATAACATGTAACAATACATAGTACAATACTCCTTGCAAGTACTCAGTATTATCTCCACCTGTTACACACAAACTAGCTCAGATCTGAATCAATCACTGGCTCAAATCTCCTCTGTTGCTTGCCTGCCTCCACTACGCAATCTTGCATAGAGAAAATGGATGAGAATGGCTGATCCAAACTCGTATTTCCCTTGTCTATACCACGCAATCCTCATTGGTAATACTCAATCCATTGATTGTGCAAATCACATGCACAACTATAGTCACAACTGACAACTGTCTTGCCCTTTCACTCACCTCTAACACTTGTCTCCACTAAATTGTCCATGCACTGAGTTAACTGATGTATTCTTTAGTTGATTTATAAGTTAATAATTAGTGAATTAATTAATAATAAATTCACACCACTCATCACTAGTGTATTTGTTAGTTAGACTAAATACAACTAGTTCAACTAAGTACAACTGAACACAACTCCATCAACTCCTCAATCAACTCCACCAAACTCAATCACTTGAGTTCTAACTGAAGTCCATCATGCAATAGCTCAACTAACCCATAGGAAAAGTGTATTTCCTTCTGGCAGTTGCATGTGCCACATCCGTAGCTCAAACTGAAGTGTTGCAAGAAGTAAAGATAATGTTTATAGTCCAAATATTATTAAGAGCTAATAATATTCGACTGTTTTATTTTTTGACTGGCAGTCTAAAAATAGACTCCGCCCATATGTCTAAAAATAGACTTTGTGCCAAAAATAGCCTACGGGCCCATTTAGTGAAGGCGACTTCTTTTCACTAAGCTCCATCATCTTGTTGCATTTTCAACACTCCCTCTCAAATAGATATGGATTATCTGCAACCCCTATCCTGCCTCTGTGGTATTTGAATTTGATCCTAGTGAGCGCCTTCGTCAAGATATCAGCATCCTGATCCTCTGTGGGAATGTATGAAAGTAACATGATTCTCCGCTGCACACAATCTTTGATATGATGGTACATGATGTCGATGTGCTTGGATTTATCATGAAATATTGGATTAGCTGAGAGGTTAATGCAACTCTGGTTATCACAATAAATCACAGTAGGCTCCAAGTGTGACCTGAACAACTCGACCAGGATCTTCCTCATCCATATAGCCTCGCATGCAGCCAAGCTTGCTGCCATATACTCAACCTCTACTGAACTGAGTGCTACGGATCTCTGCTTCCTGATGTACCAAGAAACTGTTGTCGACCTGATACTGAAGATCCCTCTAGATGTGCTCTTTCTATCCATTGGGCTCCCTCCCTAATCTGCATCGGTGAAGCCACATAGCTTCACCTCATCTTCCTGTCTGTACCACAATCCATATGCTGATGTGCCTCTAAGGTAACACAATACATGCTTGCCTGCCTTCCAGAAGAGCTTGGTTGGCTTAACCATAGCTTGTGAAAGCTAGTTAACAGCATAACATATATCGGGTCGTGTATTGACCAGACACATAAGCGACCCCACCAACTGTCGATAAACAGTGGCATCCACTACCTCCACTGAAGTAGCATCCTCCTTCCTCCAACCTCTAGGAAGAGGAGTATCAACAGGCTTGCAGCCATGCATGTTGAACTTCTCTAGTATCTCCCAGGCATACTTACCTTGAGAAGCAAATAGTCCATCACTGCGCTGCCAAATTTCCAATCCCAGGAAATAATGAAGGAGGCTCAAGTCCTTCATATCAAACTCTCTAGCAAGATCCTCCTTGCATGAAAGTATCAACAGCTCATCTCCCATCAAAATCAAATCATCTACATAAAGTACAATGATCAGCAACTTACCCTCCACCACAATCTGGTATAGGTTAGGATCCGCCTCACTCTTGGAGAATCCAAGTCCGGTGAAATAAATGTATATCCGTGTGTACCAAGCACGAGGTGCTTGTTTCAACCCATACAACGCTCTCTTGAGCCTGTACACATGCGACTCGCTGCTGAAGATCTCAAAACCTTCGGGCTGCTCTATGTACACCTCCTCCTCAATGACTCTGTTGAGGAATGCAGTCTTCAAATCCATCTGATGGATGTGCCACCTCATCTGTGCTAAGAGAGCAAGAATCATCCGTATGGAAGAATACCTTGCGACAGGTGCAAAGATCTCCTCATAATCGATCCCCTCTATCTATGAGAAGCCTCGGGCAACAAATATTGCCTTGTACTTCTCCACACTCTCGTCATCTGCCTGCTTCACTTTGTAGATCCATCTCGAACCCACCACTGATTTCCCTTCTGGTCTTGGGACAATCTCCCATGCACTATTTTTGACAATCGAATCATACTCTTCCACCATGGCATCTACCCATGCAGGATCCTCCATAGCTTCCTCAAAAGAGAATGGCTCAGTCACAACACATTTTCTCACAAGAGCCATGTATCCAGTGTATCGATCAGGGGACTGTCTCTGTCTGCGCTGTGCTGTAGGTGGTCCTACAACCTTCTCTGCATCTTGAGCCAGTCGCTCAGCTTCTGTAGTGTGCTTTTTCCCTATGATGGTTGGCGCTGCATGAGTGGTATCTTCCACTCCATGAACTTCATATTGTGGCTGATCCACATCCTGAAGCTCATCCTTAGGAACTAATAGCTCCTCATCTGCATGCAAGTGTGGCTCCTTCTCAAGCGAACACTTCATGGCTTTCTCCTCCTTAAATTTGATATCCCATCGCACAATAGTTTTGTGACTGTCTAGCAAATACACATGATAGTTGTGGGGTGTATCAATGTACCCCACAAATATCCCAACCTCTGTGGTCAGCTCTAGCTTCTTCCTGGCACCCTTCGTCACATGCATGTAAATAGGAGAACCAAAAATCATCAAATGGGAAATATCAGGCCTCTTACCAGCATAAGCCTCCTCGGGTGTACTCATGCCAAGTATCTTGTGAGGACAACGGTTCTGCACATATACTGCAGTATTGCATGCCTCCACCCACAAGTGAAGCGGTAGGCCTTGATCATGCAACATCGCTCGTGCAACACCCACGATCGTTCTGTTCTTCCACTCAGAAACTGCGTTCTGCTGTGGGTTATGGGGAGCTATGAGCTCTCTTCGAATCCCTTCTGCGTTGCAGAAGTCCTTGAACTCGCCAGAGATGAATTCACCACCATTTTCGCTCCTAAGAGCCTTCACCTTCTTCCCCGATTCCTTCTCGACTAGTGCTTTGAACTCACAGAACTTTGAGTATGTCTCGATCTTCTTCTGCATGAAGAAGATCCAACACTTTCGAGAGAAATCATCAACAAAGATCACATAGTACTTGTGCTTTGCTGTCGAAGCTAGTGAGAAAGCTCCACACACGTCTGTGTGAATTCTCTCAAGGATTGTCGTGGCGTAAGTATCCTTCTTGTGAAAGATGGCTTTCACAAATTTTCCCAAAGTACACCCCTTGCACTGATTTGACTGCGCAAGAGTGCCTTTAGGAAGCCTAGTAGAAATCTGTTGTAGTATCTTCAAAGCTCCATGGTGAAGGTGGCCCAATCTCCGGTGCCACAGCTCGCCATCATCCTAGCTCACCACTCCTACCTTGCATGCCATTTCTGCGCAACCATCTACATGCAATTGATAAAGGTTCTTGACTCGAACCCCTATCTTCTGGGTTTCTCTAGTTGTCTTACTGCGCAGGAAAGCCTTTCCCTCGTTGAAGACAACATCATATCCCTTGTCTTCTAACATCACCACAGAGATAAGATTCTTCTTCACTCCTGGAACATGTAGCACTTCCTTCAATATGAAGGGTTTACCAAACTCCCTCTCAAAGGAAATGGTACCGATACCAGTCGCATTGTACCTACCATCATCACCCATCTCGATGTGCACTCCAAGATCTTTCTCATCCAGATCTGAAAACAAATCTCAATCTCCTATCATGTGAAAAGACGCACCACTGTCCAAGAACCATACCAATCCCATCACACTTGATACCAAGCATGTGATCAGTGAAAAATCTAGCTCAAATTGCGAGGCTAAGGCCTCTCCCACTGCAGATCCAACAACTTGCTTATTTTTCTTCTTCTGCGGACAATTTGTGGCATAATGTCTGTGTTGGTGACAGTGAAAGCACTTCACCTTGGACATGTCCTGCTTCTTGCCTTTCACACTGGAATGAGAAGCTTTCTTGTTCTTCCCCTTCTTTGCTTTGGCAGCCAAAGCACAATTTTCTTCATCAGATGCCTTTGATGAAGATCCATCCCTGGTAATCCACCTGATCTCCTCTTGCACAAGATCAACCCAATGTCTCTCCCATCCAGGAAATTTCTCCCGACCATTGATAGAATCCTGGTAGGAATGCCAACTCTTCGGAAGACCAAGGAGATCCAAGCTCACCAAGTCCTCATCATCGACAGTCACCCCCACACTTCCCAGCTCATGCTGGCATTGGGAGAACTTTGTGAGATACTTGGGCATACTGTCTCCTTTCTCACACTTAATGTTTCTGAGTTTATCCATGAGTGCCAACTTCCTCTGGTTGCTCTTGCTTTGGAATAAATCTATCAATGCTTTTCACATCAAGTATGGAGAAGCCTTTCCATGTAGGCTGGATACAATGTGATCCTTCACGCCCTCCAACAGAATCCTTCGACACTTTGTTGTCTTCTTTTGCTAAGCCTCAACTTGAGCAACATCAGTAGGCTTTGGGACTTCAGCATCTATGAACTCCTTCAACCCATTGTCATCTAACATCGCCTCCATCCTGTCTTTCCATGCAATATAATTCGAGCTGCCTTCAAGGGCATACTCCAATCGCAATCCGTTGAAAGACATTTCAACTTCAACACCAAGAAAACACTGCTGCAAATTCGAATTCCACCAGCTCAAAACTTAACCGCTTCTGATCTAAAATTCATGAGAACAAAGTATTTCTCATACAAATATTGACTGTATGGGAATTTACTGGATATCTCACCTTCCAAAAGAAGGATGAAATTTCTCCCCACCATTGATAGAGTCCTGGTAGGGATTACAGACTCTGCCTGAAGAAATAAAATGTAATCACTTTCTGAATAATAGATCTGATGATCAACTTCACTCTGATACCATGTAGAAATTTGAATAATATAACACTTATTCACAGAGATTATCCTGATTATACACTATTTGCAGAATGCATCGATAATACATAACCTCCTCTACCATTGATCATCAATTTGCGGAATTAAAAAAAAATAATCGCATGCGCACATTGAAACATCAATCACACATATCAACACAGTATGTAATGGGGAAAGCATACAGCTGAAAAACCCCAACTATCTGTATATTATAATGATAGAGAACATGTAACAATAAATAGTACAATACTCCTCACAAGTACTCAATACTATCTCCACATGCTACACACAAACTAGCTTAGATCTGGACAAGCCACGGGTTCAAATCTCCTCCACTATTTGTCTGTCGCTACTGCGTAATCCAAGTTGAGAATAGATCAAATCCAATTTTGAATTCCCTTTGCTTGTACTATGCAATCCTCATTGGCAATCTCAATCAATGATTGTGCAAATCTCATGCACAGCTATAGTCACAACTAATAGTAGTCTCACCCTTTCACCCACCTCTAACATTTGTATCCACTGAACTGTCCATGCACTGAGTTAACTAATGTATTCTTTGGTTGATTTATGAGTTAATAATTGGTGAATTAATTAATAATTAATTCACACCACTCATCACTATTGTATTTGTCAGTTAGACTAAATACAACTAGTTCAACTACGTCAAACTGAACACAACTCCTCAATCAACTCCACCAAACTCAATCACTTGAGTTCTAACTGAAGTCCATCATGAAATACCTCAACTAAGCCATAGGAAAAGCGTATTTCCTTCTAGTAGTTGCATGTGCCACATCCGTAGCTCGAACTGAAGTGCTGCAAGAGGATAAGATAATGTTTATAGTCCAAATATTATTAAGAGCTAATAATATTCGACTGTTCTATTTTTTGACTGGCAGTCTAAAAATAGACTCCGCCCATATGTCTAAAAATAGAGGTCCATCTATTTTTACCAACATGACCAATCATCCATAAATAGCATCCTGCAACTCATAGACCATGATCCATATGTCTAAAAAAAGACTTTGCGCCAAAAATAGCCTGCGGGCCCCCTTAGTGAAGGCGACTTCTTTTCACTAAGCTCCATCATCTTGTTGCATTTTCAATAGATTCCAACCGTAAACTAGTTGAAAAGGAGTAAAACCAGTGGCAGTCTTGACTGACGTTCGGTATGCCCAAAGTGTTGGATACAACATGATGTGCCAATTGGATCGAGCTTTGTCAATCATCCTTTGCAGGATGATTTTAAGGGACTTGTTCACGGCTTCGACCTGCTCATTGGCCTGAGGATAATATGGAGATGAATGCCCCTGCTAGAAACCCAACTTGAGAGCCAATTCAGATATCAGTTGATTTTGAAAATGACTACCATGGTCAGTAACAATCTCTTTAGGGATACCAAATCATGAAATAACCTGATTGAAGAGAAACAAGGCCGCTGTTTCACTGTCATTTTTGAAAGTAGGCATGGCCTCAACCCAATTTGTAAAGTAGTCTATGGCCACAATGATGTACTTGTGATTCCATGCTGAAGGCGGATTACAAGTAGTAAAATCAATGCCCCACTTCGTGAAAGGACCGATGGTGATAACATGGAAAAGAGGACCTGGATGTGCAGGCATTTTCCGAGTATAGACTTGACAAGGATGGCATCTTTTGACCACTTCAATATAGTCTTTGAAAATCGAAGGCCAAAAGTAGTCTGCTCGCAATTTTTTTTGGGTTGTTGCAAGCCCTGATAGATGACCACCGCATGCTCCACTGTGGCAATCATTAAGAACTGACTCAGCTTCCTCCAAATTTAAATAATGCCTAAGGATTGAATTAATCCCACAACAATATAATGTTTCACCTATAATAACATAATTCTTAGCGAGGTGACGCAACTTTCTATGCTCATCTTTGGAGAAAGTGGGTGGAAACTTCGAAGTTTGGAGATATATAATGATATCTCCATACCAAGGATCTTGTGAAGAAATGAGGAATAAATGTTCATCAGGAAAATTTTCCTCATAAATAACTTCTTCTTCACAAGGAAGGTCTGATATAAACTCTGCAAATACTAAAGATTTCTTAGATTTAAGCGACATGAATTCTAGATGGAATTCTTGCAAAATAACAATCCATATATTGTATTTGTCCCCAATCACTCGCCTACTGAGAACAAACTGAAATGGATTGATGGTTGCTAAGACAAACATTTTACGAAGCAGAATGTAATGCCGAAGCCGCTAGATAACATGAATTGTAGAATTTCCCACTGTAGATCAACAAATTATGCAATATACTAAAGCAGAATATAAGATCTACTTCTACAACAAACTTTGTGGAAGCTTAATCGAATATGAGCAAGATCAATAAAAACACATATAACAGATGAAGAGAAAGCATACACATGAAACACAAAAGAATAATCCTGGGGAAAGCCTCAGCCTAAAACCCTGATCTCTGTAATATCATACAAATGGAAATATAGTCCGGATTACACAAAGCCTTAGCTCGGAAGCTATCTAGCTCTTAGTACAATCCCTCTACTGCTCATAGACAGTCAAAGGTTTTTCACAAACCTTCATCTCTGCCCTCCAAGCCTCCTATTTCCTTGCGCAGTTTTTCCTGGGGTCCAGTGCTTCCACTTGTGTGAATTCCCACCTCACACTGCTCACTTGGCTCAGTAGTAACTACGCAAACTTAAAGGAGATAATTCCTTCTGCATGGATGAGTTTCCTGTTAGTGTCGGTATCTTCATCCCTCCGTCAGTGATCAAATTCTCTTGTTCCATTGCATGTTAGTTGTGTCACTTGGTCAGCTGCATTCCATTAGGATCATGGATCATCTGACAGTAGTGGCTTATTGTACATTTTCCCTCATGTTCTTTACCTGTTGGCCCATTTCCATTCATCTAGATCATCTGCAGTCATTTTTTGTCTTTAAATCTGTAAAAGTCGTTTTTAGGCTTTTAGTTCTCATTAGGTCTAGGGTTTCGTCAATAAGCTCTTCAAAATGCTCAATAACGGTCAACAGGCACATGAGGAGGTCAAATAAAGTTCCAGTAACAATAATTTCCATAATCACCTGCTCAGTGATTGTTTTTTCCTCAAAACCCTGTTTTGAGAAAAAACACAGTATTTTATGTTTTATGTATAAATTTGATGTAATTTTAGTTTTTCCATATGTAATAACTTCAGTGGCAACCCTGGTCACCTTGCCAAGCTTCGGCAACTCCATCTCCTGCAAGGCAAACAAATGGTCAAAGCATTCAATTCATCAGAGGCAAAAATAAAGCACACTGCCCAAAAACAGAGTTTTAAAAGCAAGACAAAGGCAAACATTACAAAGTGGGCTTTTGATAAGTGAAAAATTAAAATCTTTTGTATATAAACCATTTGTCATGTTCAAAGAGATCATTTGCATCCAAAGGAGAAGGAGTGAACAATAGAAAGGTCATGTTGGAGAAAAAGAGCAAAATCACAACAACTTTGGCAAGTTTCAGGGGCGCGACACATTGGGTCATAGGAACGCGGCACATCCATCTGGCGCGGCGCATTGGGCTGCAGTCCTCAATGTTAAAGTTACACAGGCGCGGTGCACTGGGTTTGTGGCGCGGCGCACGCACAGGGTTTCAAGCTGATTTCACCCACAAACTCTCCCAAAATTTCAAAATTTTCTCTCTCCTCACTTGTTCAAGTAAGTCAACATCCTTCTATGACCAATGAATGAGTTTCTCTTGATGTTTATGGTGATTTAATGAGAAAAAATCAAAACCCTACCTCTTTGCATTTCTTGCCAAAAATAGTTGCATAGGGTTTACAATTTGTGTTTTTGCTGCCAATTCCACTCCATCACTCTTGGATTCCCTCATTCATTTTCCAGTTTCATCAACCCATTTCCTAAAACCCCATATCCCTAAATTATTAATCCCAAATCCCTAACTCCCACTATCCCAAACCCTAGTTACAAATTCCTAAACCCTAATTGTTGTCCCAAGCGCCGAAATACTACTCCCTAAACCCCCTATTCCCCAAAGTTCCTATCAACAACATTCCCAAAATCCCTCATATACATTCTCTCCACAGTCCCTCATATCCTTGGCAGCAAAAAACCTAAAGACATCATAAATCTCTTCATACTCATCTAAGAAAACTCAAACATTGGCAAACATGGAGTCAGATCCTTCCTATGGCCGAGATGAGGAGACACTCAGTGATTCTTCTAGAGAAGTGCATGCACCAAGGAGACATCACAAGGGTGGTAAACATATATGAGAGGAGCCTACTTCACTTGCCGAGCTGCAAGCCTGTCCTCTTGCTATCACATGCTTTCAACACCAATCTTGTTATCAGTTCTGTGAGATGGTAGAGAGAGTCCAGTACCATCATGAGTTGGCCAGGTTGTTTGTGCTCCATCTTCATAAGGGCCAAGTCACTCTAGCAGGTGTGACATTCACTTTGAAACTAGAGACTATTTCTCTAGCAACTGGCATTCCAAAAGTCGGTGAGCAGTGGAATACAAGGCAGCAGATTGACAGAGAAAATTATGAGCCTTACATCAAGGCTGATTATCAGAGACATCTCAGTAGAGTTTTTCCCTTCTGGTATCTGAAGGACACATATGCTCCCTTGATGAAACTCATAATTAAATATTTTCGCTGTGAGGGCCAATTTTCTCGCCTGTATGCCTATCACATCAGGTTGTTGATGCACTTTACTAGGGTGAGAATGATGAATCTCCCCTATTTTATTTGCTGGAATATTGAGAAGATGAACCCTTAGTGCATAGGAAGCCTCCACAACAGCAATATAACAACATATATCATTTTGCACTAATCAAAATTGTGGTCTTACATCAGCTTGGTTTACAGAACATCTCATGGGAGGATTTCATTTCACATGAGGTCTTCACAGGTCCTCAAGTACCTCCAGCAGCTTTTCATGAGATAGGTGGACCTTCACATCACCAGGAGATTCATGAGACACAAACTGCTAGTGTGCCAGTGTTTGTCACCTACCAAAAGGGCACTAGAAGGTTGTTTGCAGCAGAAAAGCGAGTATTATCTCCACTTGGGGTGGAAATGGTCTCGCTTCCTCCATCAGCAGAGCAAGTACAAGACAAGGGCAAGCGACCATTACATGATGAGGGGCCTTCAGGAGGGCAGGAGATGGATTTCATTCTTATTCAGGATGATGACACTGATTTGGGCTGACAAAGCCCAAAGCTAAAGGAGATCATTCAAGAGCAACAAGCAGACATTAATGATTTGTCTCTCAACCTAGAAAGGGCCAAGTGGATAATCAAATATATGGAGCAAAGAAACAAATAGCTAGAGGATCAACAAACCATTATGGAGCTGTAGAACATACGAGAAAACCTACAAGCTGCCAAGAGAAGGAAAGTCAAGCTGACACCTCTTGAACAAGAAATAAATGCTGATCGTGAGTCTTGGCTTGAGAGGGAAAATATCCACTTGGAGAAGTTGCTAGAGAAGGCCAATAGAGAGAAAATTATGTTGAGGCACATGGCCTACCATTACTTGGCAAGAAACAAAAGTTGCAAGGCACGAATCAGGAACTTGAAGGCCAAGTTGAAAAAAGCATCGAGGAAGCGAAAAGAGCAAGATAGACTTAAGATCTTGGCTGAGGCTTCCTTGGCCCAACACAACACTTAATGGAGGACACTCAGCCCAAATTTCAAGAAATTTGGGACACTTTTTGCAATTTTGAAAATTTTGGCCCAAAAAACAGGTTTTTTTGCCCCATGCGCTGCGCCACCTGGCGCGCGCTTTTGATGGGAACATCCCTTTGAGGAAAATTCAACATTTTTGGATTTTTCATGAAAATAAATGCATGCCTACAAATGGCCAAGAAATTTTGACAGGTTTTCAACTTCCAAAAAGGTCAAAAACACCTCGAAAATGACCTTTCTGCCCCTTTTTAGACACACGGGAAGCAGTGTTGGGAGAACTCAGTTTTGGAGGGTCAAATGGAAGCCAAATTCAAAAGTTCCACTTGTTATGGAAAGTAGACAGACAGACCTTTCCAAAAGCCCACTTGGAGCAAAGTTTGACATCGGGAAGGCCTCCAAAATCAGCTTCAAAAAGGTGCCACACATAGGGAAATCAACACGACGCATTGGAGGAATTTTGCTCATTTTTGCCAAAAAACTTTGTTTTTCGCTTAGTTGCTTGACAGTTTGACTTTTCTCCTTCTAATTGTCAAACTCGTGATGTAATTTAATGTGACTTGATGGATTTTGATGTAATTATGATAAATTTTCACTCATAGAGGTAGATTCATCCATGAAAAGGTAGTTTGCCGCTAAATGAATCAGTTCCCTAGTTTTTAGAGGCAAGCTATTCCACTGTCTACTTTTTAGTTCTCAATTTAGAATTTGTTGGAATAGCTCCTAAAATTATGAGCTCGACCCCTAGAGGCTAGGATGAGTTGTTGGTTGCCTATATTTTTTAATTTTCAGTCATTAGCAAAGGTTGGACTTTTGGGAAAGCTTGGAGCTTCATTGTATACACATTTCAGCAGTTTGGCTAAGGAATAGACCAGGGTTTGCAACACTTTATGGGATTCATGTGGAATCTTGCTTTGGTATTGTGTTTCCTTCCGTAATTTTAATTTTACATGTGTTTTATGTATGCCATCATCTCTCTTTGCTTCATCTTAACTAAATCAAACAAGGATAAAGGTAGAATCCATTGAAATTGCAGTGCTCTACCTAGGGTTTTGTTTAGTTAGTTATGTTTTCAGTTGTTTGAAGAGGATCCTTGAGACTTTCTTTCCCTCTTCAACTCCTCACCTATCTAAAAGCTCTCCATTTAATTCAATTTGAAGTACCAAAACACTTGCCTACCTTGCCCCATAGAGATCTCTGCAAAACTGAGCCTCATTCCCTGGACCCAAATCTGCTTTTCACATTTGAGCCAAAAAAACATCATCAAATTCAATCAAAATCTTCTGAACGCATACCTAGCCTAAGATCAGTATTCACATCAGTCATCTCAATCCCTCATTGATCATATTTTGCTGAGATTGACAAGGAGAGAGCCCTCTCCCGACCTGGTAGGGCTAGCTACCAGGTTAAGCATGGTTTGATGTTATCCTATATCCTACCTTTCTCAGCCTGAGGTAGATTTAGGCACTAAAATTTCCTACATAGGAAAAATCCTCCAACTGATAGTACACTATCCCTTCCTCTGATCTCAACTGGATCTTTGACTGAACTGACATGCATGAGTTATTTATGAGAGAATACTCAGTTATATGAAGTGCAACAGTTACATGCATGCATGCATTAACTAACTGAACTCACAATCAGTTCCACAAACTGTTGGAACTAATCTAATTGGAATTAACTCAGTTAACTGAGCTAACTAATTACAACTCATCCTGATCTCCTTAATCAAGGGATAACTTCTTCAATCAAAGGAGAAACTGTTACATGTCTTCACATCGACTTCATGTTTGATTTTCTCCAACTAATTAACTCAGGATGAATTAATTAATTATTAATCAAACAAATGTTAAGAACAAATTCGAATTTTACTTCTCAATTTTATTTAGGGACTAACTAAAATTGGAATCCATCCTGAAATGCTTTTTATAGAAATGCTATTTTTAGCACTTCCATTTTTCATTCCTTTTTGCTATGTCCAACACTGGTACCCGAATTGCTATTTATAGCAATGCTATTTTTAGCATTTCTTGTTGCCATTTTCAACATGGACAACTGCCAAATCCAATTTCTTGACGGGAGAATAACATAGTTTAGGACCTACCAAGCCTCGACTTAAGTAGTAGATTACATGCTCACAGAAAGCATCATCTTCCTGAACCAGAACCATACCAATAGTTGATTCTGCAACAACAAGATACAAAAGGAAATCTCTGCTATAATTGGGTGGGCTCAACAATGGAGCAAAAGTTAATGCTTTTTTCAAAGCATCAAAAGATCGTTGTGCGAAATCATCCCATAAAATTGGGACTCATTTCTTAAGAAAATGCATAAATCCTTTTGTAATCTCAGCGTAATTTTCTATAAATCTCCTCAAGAAATTTTCCTTTCCTTGGAGACTTTGAAGTTGATGAATGGAAGAAGGGGGAGGCAACTGAAGTATTGCCTCAACCTTGAAGGGATCAACTCGAATCCCCTCTATCGATACGATGAATCCTAACAACTGACCGAATGTGATGGCGAAAATGCACCTATTTGGATTCAACCGGATTTTATAAAAACGACACCATTTAAAGATCAACCGAACGTATTTAGGATGATCAATTCTCTTTTGTGAACGAGCAGCTAAATAATCCAAATATGCTTCAATAACATGTTTGATGTTATGGAAAGCATAAGACATGGCCCACTGGAACATGGATCCAACATTTTTAAGGCCAAAAGCCATCTTTTTGTATGCAAATGTACCCCAAGGACAAATAAAGGTTGTCTTGTGCTGATCTTCTTGACAGATAGTAATTTGATTGTAACCAAAGAATCCATCCATGAACGAAAAAATTTCATTACCCGCACATTCATCAATAAAGGGCGCAGGGTATTTGGCTTTCAGACAAGCTTTATTAAGGTCCCTAAAGTCGATGCATACCTGGATCGTTCCTTGCTTTTTATCTACGAGGACTGGATTAGAGACCAACTCAGTCAAAGGAACGAGGTATATAAATCCCACCTTAAGCATCTTTTCAACTTCAGCTTTAATAGTCACTGCTTTTCTAGGATTGATTAATTGAAGTTTTTGACGAAAAGGTTTAGCATTTTCGTATGTCTTGATCTCATGCTGGACTATAGATGGATCTATTCCAGACATTTCCTCATAAGACCAAGTGAACACATCTCGAAACTCTTTTAAGAGATCAGTGTAAATTTGAATTTCTTCAGGGGAACAGTCAGCTTCGATGAAGACATTTTCGATTATGTTAGGATTCCTAGAGATGTTCACAGGTACAATTCGTGAGATAACAAACATGTTACCTTTGGCAGAAAACTACGCTGGATCCAAAGGGTTTAAAACTGTATGAACATCACTAGTAGACGAACTAGACAAACTTGACTCAATTTCGCACAAATGAGGGAGGAAATATGAACGATGATGTAAATCATCCCATGGTCTATCAACACCCAGCATTGCCTCCAGAATTGCTTCCTCAGATGGTAAGACTGTATCTAGGCAATCCTGAGTTGAAGTTGAATCGAGGGTCCAGGCCGGAGCCACATCTCCATCTAACTCCTATGGTGAGAAAGGAGTAGGGTGGGATTCTACAGAGTTAACAATAGATTGATAAGCAATTTCTACAGCAGACATTAAGAATGCCATTCCACCTACCTACCCTCTATCTAATGTGGTAGTATATGAAGGTAAGGGCCAAGGGTCCAAAAACTAATGAGTTTGAAAGAACTCTCTTCGAGAAGGTACCATGGAGGATGAAATAACATTGATCCTAGCTGAATGAGTAGGGAGATCTCACTATAGTATCAATATCTCAACCTTTCTCCCCTAAGGCCTTCCCATGGAGGTTTATTTACACCTCTCCAAATTAGTTTTTTCAGTTGGGAAACAGTTGGGCCACGAGCAATAGGAGGTGAGTAACACGTAAAACCTGTGAACTCCGCCCGAAATTAAGGAAACTTAATTTTTTAAAGTGTTTTAACATATGTACGCGGGTTGGATATATGCTTACCCGGGTGTACACGCTTTTATAACAGGGAAAAGTAGCGTATAGGGAATAAAACACTGTTTTTAAAATTTTGGACCAAGTCTGGAAGGAAGGGTTGCCCTAGGCCATAATCAGAGCATCAGATCCACCAAAAGTGGTAAATGGTGCTATAACACTAAGCATCTCTATTGAGGGTAGGCTAATAGTGGAAAATTTGCAAGATCTTGTAAGTTTTCCTCTTGGTTTCACAATGACCCCAACAAGGTTCATCATGGCAAGCAAGAAGAATTTCATATACCTCATCTTGTCTTATGCACCTTCTCAATATATGATTAAATCCAAGTGTGAACAAATATCCTTTGATCCATGTGTACGCAACACATTTTCTTATAAATATACACCTCTACTTATAACAGAAGTGTCAAGCAAACCTTTATGTCTTTAAATAATTAGCTATATCAAAAAATGAGTCTAAAATGAGATTGCAAAAAGGTGTTCCTCTAGAAACTCGTCATTTACCATTGCATCATTAGTAGTGTTAGTCAATCTTGATAGGAAATATACGACAACAATTTGTTCCGAAGTTGGTAAAGTCTAGTTAGATTAAATTGCTGCAATAATAAAAACCACCTAATAACTTAACCATTTATATTAGCTTTGTTCAGAAAATATCTAATGGCGGAATGATACGTATGTACAAAGACTAGATATCTAGTGACATAATGTCTAAATCTATTAATAGTGTGCATAACTACAAGAAATTATTTTTCTGCGATCGTGTAGTTAAGCTCTACACCATACAATTTTTTCTAATAAAATAAATTTCAAATGTAATTTTACCTTCTTATTGGCCCAAATTATCCCTATTTATGTATCTTATGCATCATAATGGATGTGAAAAGAATATACCACCTAGGGCCTTGTGAAATGGGAGCTATTGTGACCTTTCTTAGAATGAAATCAAATGATTTCTACTTTTTCCTTTTCTAACATAACTCACTAACCTGGATAGCTAAGTGAACAAGGAGAGGCATGTTTGCTAAAATCATTAATAAACATCATGTAGTATCATACATGCCCAATGAAGATTCCTACATCTTTTTGTTTCTGAGGAGTAGGCAAATGTTTAATGATGTTTACTTTGTTGTGTTCCACTTCTATCCCTTTGGAGGAGACAAGATGGCCTAAGACAATTCCTTCACCCAAAAGAATGTCACATTTTCATTGCTTGGTGAGAGGTTCATCTCTTCACATCTTTCTAGTACTTTTTTTGTTCGGTTAGTCAAAGCTTCCTAAAAGGAGTGGCCATAGGGTCTGAAGTCATCCATGTAAACTTCCACATTGTCATGGATAAGGTTAGAAAATATACTTAGTGCAACACTTTAAAAGATTGCACTACAAACATTACAAAGGCCAAAGGGAAGTACCTTGTAATGAAGTGTACCCCAGGGATGGGTGAAGGTTATGTTGTCTTGGTCCTTATGGCTAATTTGTATTTGATGCACCCACTAAATCTAGATTTCTAGTTCTTGATCAATGAAGCGAGAGGAGAAATGATATTTCCTGCAAGTACTAAACATATAGCACTTGATCAATGAAGTGAAATGAGAAATGATATTTCATAGAGGCAGGAGGTTTATTTCAAGTGAGTTTGATTATTTTTGTGAAAAACATGGACTAAGAAGGCAATTCTCAATTGCAAACACCCCATAACAAAATGGTGTGGTGGAGAGGCAATTAAATAGGCACAACAAATGGCTAGAGAAATGTTGGATGATAAAAATCTTCCAAATAACTTTTGGGCTGAAGTTGTTCATACGACATTCCACATATTGAATAAATCTCACTTAAGGCCAAATAGTGATAAGATCCCCTATGAGTTGTGTATGGAAACCAACTTCAATCAAGCACTTTAAAGTCTTTGGCATTAAGTGCTACATCAAAGCAAATTATGACAATCTTGGAAGTTTGTTGTTGGAGCCAATGAGGATATATTTCTAGGATACTCAACCATGAGTAAAGGCTATAGATGATATAAGAAGCTTTTTTGCAAGGTAGTTCACAACATTGATGTGAAGGTGGATGAAACTTTACCTCGAAAGGAAAATAAACCAAGATATATCAATCGAAATAATCAAATCAACAATGAATATGAATATGAACAATATGAGGAATCAGAAGAATAAGAGGTAGCATGTTGTCATCTAGAAACCCCTTCAAGGTATGTACAAAAGAATCACCTTGCAAATCAAATTGTTGGTGATAAGGAAGTAAGAGTTCAAACTAAAAGAAAATTAATAAGTACTTCTAGTCAAGCACATATTTCCATGTCATCCATGATTGAGCCCAAATATATTTCTTAGGAAAGTCAAGATAAGAATTGGATTAATGCCATGAAAAAAAAAATCACACTTGGGAATTAGTTCCGAGACCAATAAATAAAAATGTCATTGGCACAAAATGGGTCTTTAGGAACAAGTTAAATGAATATTGACAAGTTATAAAAAACAAATCCATATTATTGTGCAAATAGTATGTTGAATAAAGTGTAACTAAGTTCAGTCTTCATAATGACACATTCCAATGTAAATGATGTGAATTTGAATCATGGGTTTCATGCTGAAAAATGTATTTGTTTTAGTAGCTCTCATTATGAGATCTAGGCTAGGTGACAGGTTTGTGTCATTGATGTAAATGTTTAAACTTGAAAATGTACAATATATGACTCTAATATCAAGGGCAAAATCATGTGACAAGACTCCTTCAAGATCAAGAACAAAAGGCTTGCAATTAACCCCTCCAAACGAATATGGAAGAAGCAATGTATTTTCGGCATAAATATATATTTATATTTGAGTGTTCATGTCGGCTTAGAGTCATGTTATGTCAGCCTAATGAACAACCCTCAAAATCTATAAATAAAGGCCTCTCCTCATAGACAATCACAAGATCTATTCCGTCTCCATTATATGCGAAGAAGACTGTCTTTGGGTGCGAAGTGAAGGAAGAGATCAAGGAGCCGCAAAAGTATGTTCTAACAGCAGTAAGTCCTGCCACACATGCAAGGTTAGGGCATCACTCCATATGCCATCGTTGTGAAAGAAAATGCTCGGTCTTGAGTCCATTTGAAAGGCAGATCCATGTGAAGAAGGGTGAACATTGAAGGGAAGGTTTAGGATCAAGCTTCCTCAAGCTCCTTCAAGGCATCCATCTAAAGTCAAGCTTCAAGGATCATTACATCAAGTATGTATCTTATTGATTTAAGAAAATATAATCTTGAAAAGGATGTCTTCCTGCAAGGAAAATAATAAGTTAGTCGAAGTTACTAACTTCCTTGCTTGGAAGAAGACGACTGATCTCAATTTGAAAGAACAAGAAGTTATTGGTTATGTACAAAAGAAAATTGCTGCTCCTTTTGATAGTCAAGAACTAACTAAGCATAACAAGAATAAAGTGAAAGCTCAAAAAGATTCTCATAGAATCTATCAAGGACTCTCTGATTCCTTATTTATCCAAGCTTGAAACAACCAAAGAGATCTATGACAAACTGATAGATTTATTCTTCGTTGGCACCATAGGAGAAGGGATCTCTCCGGGGAATGAGTTATACAAAATGAAGATCATCAAATAAGAAGGTATAACTTAATATTTCATGAGGGTCTCTGAAATAAGATATCAGTTGCAGGAATGAGGAGAAATCATGTCTGATCAAGAGATGACTACGATAGTGTTGAATGCATTACCTGAGGAGTGGGGAAAATTTACAGCAAGAATATGGGCCAAGAAGGAGGCTTCCTCACTCAGTGATCTATGGGAAATATGCAAAGTGGAAGAAGCCTGATTAGTGGCAAAGGAAGATATTGCAGTTCGATCCAAAGTAAAAGCATTTGCTACCAGGTTTAAAAGAAAAGGGAAGTTCAAAAAGTTTGAGAGATCTAGTCACCAGCAACATCCCAAGAAAGACATGTCAAATATTCAATTCTTTGAATGTCACGAATATGGAAACTACCAAAGAGATTGTCCCAAGAGAAAGAAGAATGGAAAGAGGCCTTAGGAAACAAAAGACAATGAAAAGAAGCTAAAGAAGGAGGAGCCTGAGGATCTTTACTATGATTAAAATATCACTTCTTGTTTTTTTCGTAGGTCTTAGTTAGCATAGCATTTTGTGATTCATGAACATTCTTATGTGTTGTTTAAGTAACTCTTTTAAAGAATGAATTGATTATGGATTTGGTAACATCCATGGATGAACTATTGATGAACATTTATGAATGAGGATATGTTGAATCCTCTAGAAATGTGATTAATGGTTATGATTAATGTATACTGTATTTCTTTACATAAGGATTCCAGATAGAAATGAAATTGTTATGTGTAGGAAATTCTAAGATGAGAACATCTTGGTTCTCCTGATCTTTGAAGAATTTCTATAGGAAATTATCCTCTGTAAAGAATCCAGGTCAGAATGATGGTACCAAGAGAACCTATAAGGATCCAGTCAACTCCGTTGCAGGTCAAAGATCCCTCAAGAAGTCCACTACAAGAATCATGGTATGATTCAAGATAAATGAGGTATGTATATTTTGTTTAATATTATAATATCATGTCACGTGGTTGTAGGTAGCATGGATCAATCATGATCAAGAGAAAAATGATCTCCTCCTCTGAAAGGTTTAAAGATGAAATCAACATAATATGTCCTCATATGGAGTATGAGGTAGTCGACTACAATTAAGGAAATTTGAGTGGAAGCCCCTAGGAATGAAAGGTGTGAGGATGATAGATATGATGAGATATGCAACCATGATGGAAGCAATTAACATCTCAAGAAAATTTGACGAGGAAATCTCCCAAAAAGATATGGAGACTTGGATAAAAGTCTAAAAAGTTGAAGACCCTTGACTATGGAGATGTGTCGACATGTATACAGGATGTTGATACCATACAAGGAGATGTCACTGGAAAAATTCCATGACCAAAAAGGTAATATGTGATTTATTTTTGGTTTCTGACTTTTTGGATAAGTCTAGGTATGTATGCAGGGCCTTGGTAAGAAGAGTTGTGAAGGATATGACAACTATGTACCTCAAGATATAGAGAAATCACCGTTGAAAGAAAGGTGGATCTAGATGACCCTATGAAGGAAGCCCCAGATGCAGATCCAAGGAGAATGTTTTCTAGGGAAGAAGGAATGACCTTATGAAGGAAAGTGATGGATAGTTGAACCCTACATATGAAGAAATTGATGGCATCAAGGTGTTGGATCATCAGTCAACTAGAAGACAATATAAAGCAATGATGATAGAGTCCCTATTTAAGAAGGATCTCTAGAATATTCCTATGAGTAAAGGAACATGAGTATGTTTCTGAGCAAAGAGAAACTTGGAACTCATCCCTGGTTAAGAGGGAGAGTTAGACACGACATTATTGTCTTAAGTTTGGAAGAAAGAATGGAGGATTCTGGAATCATCTGGCATCTGACACTCTTTGAGGATGTGGTAGGGAATCCAAGATAAGAGTGGGAAAGAGGACTGATATTCTTGAGGGTTGGGAATCCAAGATGAGAATAGTCCAAGTAGGGCATACTCAGAGAACACCCGAGTGGGTATGACCTTAAGAGAGACAATGCTGATGTGTGTCTATTAGTCATTGGTCTCGCCAACATTGTGCTCTGATATTATTGAGAGATATAGCTATTAGTCAAGGCCTTGATATATGGGAAAAATTTTGATTGGAATGATGCTATAACAGATGGAATGCAAATCCGATCTTCTTATGAGAAAATTTCTATGAACTTGAAAATTTGTCTAAGGACCATGTATGTATGAATACCTCCCTAGTTAAGAGGGAGTGTTGAAGAAAGTGTAACTAGGTTCGGTCTTCATAATGACACATTCCAATGTAAATGATGTAAAATTGTATCTAGCAAAATATTGTTGTGAATTTGAGTCATGGGTTTCATGCTCAAAAATTTATTTGTTTTAGTAGCTCTCACTATGAGCTCTAGGCTAGGTGATAGGTTTGTGTCATTGATGTAAATTTTTACACTTGAAAATGTACAATGTATGACTCCAAGATCAAGGGAAAAAACATGTGACAATACTCCTTCAAGATCAAGAACAAAAGGCTAGCAATTAACCCCTCCAAATGAATATGGAAGAAGCAATGTATTTTCGGCATATATATATATTTATATTTGAGTGTTCATGTCGGGTTCATATCACATTCATGTCATCTTAGAGGTATGTTATGTCAGCCTAATGAACAACCCTCAAACACTATAAATAAAGGCCTCTCCTCATAGACAATCACAAGATCTATTATGTCTCCATTCTATGCGAAGAAGATTGTCTTTAGGTGCGAAGTGAAGGAAGAGATCAAGGAGCTACAAAAGTCTGTTCTAACAGCAGTAAGTACTGCCACACATGCGAG
Source organism: Pinus taeda (assembly GCA_000404065.3). Taxonomy (NCBI): domain Eukaryota; kingdom Viridiplantae; phylum Streptophyta; class Pinopsida; order Pinales; family Pinaceae; genus Pinus; species Pinus taeda. The sequence continues at coordinate 78,640 of APFE030281994.1, forward strand.
GTTAGGGCATCACTCCATATGCCATTGTTGTGAAGGAAAATGCTTGGTCTTGAGTCCATTTGAAAGGCAGATCCATGTGAAGAAGGGTTACCATTGAAGCGAGGGTTTAGGAGGGCTAGAAGAGCCGTAAACCCCTCTCACGTACAAAGGTGCAGATCTGGATTAGGGCTTAGTTATAGTCCTAAGGTCTCTTGATTATAAGGGATGATTCTAGGCCTAAAGAACTCAACCATTCGGCTAGAAGATAGCTCCAAGCACAATGAGGAAGGAGAAGACCTTAAAGAGAAAATGGCTTATTCACAAGTGGAAGGAAAGTGTCATCTTTAGGTCTACAACTAAGATCTCTGAGCAATCCATTCCAGGAAGCATATCTCATTTTCTCAAGACAACATCGAGGAGATCCACTAGACTAGTGGACCATCTTGAAAAAGGGAATCTTGAAGGACGAAAAAGAAGGAAGGAGGAAGCTAGATCATCCTTTCATGGTAGCAGATCTGATCCATGGGACAACAGAATTACAATAGCAGTATGATCTAGCCTTGATCTTGGAGTCACATTGGTAAGAAGGGTCTTATATTGACCTTGGAAATTTTGTCAAGTGAAGATATCATAAGAAGAATTACCGTGGGTTTTTCCTGTCAGATTTGGATATTTTTTTCCCTGGTTGTTGCCTATATCTTGTGTTACCGTTCTTTTATTCATCATGCATGATAGCTGGTTGATGAATTTAAACATATAAAAGATATTGTTTGAATAAATATAAATCCAAATTTACTTCACAAGCAGTTATTGAGATAGATAAATCATTAACTTCTCAAGCCCTTAGATTTCTCAACAGGGTATGCCTAGGTTGAAGAAATAGATTTTGAAGAAACTCTTCTTCTTATTGAAATATTGGAAGCAATAATAATATTTTTAGCATTTTCTTGTCACAAGAAGTTTAAAGTTTATCAGATGGACATGAAATCAATAATTCTAAATGGAGAACTTGAAGAGGAAGTTTATATAGAACAACTTCAAAAGGTTCTAGTTGTTGGATAATATAAATGATGTGTGCAGACTTAAAAAAGATTTGTATGAGCTAAAAAAAGCGGCAAGAGAATCGTATTCATGATTAGACGAACATATATAGCAACAAGGTTTCAAAAGAGGGGCAACTGATATTAATTTGTATATCAAGTCTAAAAATGAAAATATTTTAGTTATTATTCTGTATGTTGATGACATTATTTTTGGAAGTGATGCAATCTTGCTTAGTCAAAAATTTGTGGTTGAAATGCAAACCAAGTTTGAAGTGTCAATACTAGGAGAGTTATCCTTCTTTAGTTTGTAGATAGCATAGTCAGCCAGAGAAATGTTTATATCCCAAAGAAAATACATCAAGGAGATGTTGAAAAAGTTTGGGATGGAATATTGCTCACATGTTAGCACTCCCATGGTCACTAGTTGTAAGTTGAGAAAATATGATGAATCACCTGAGGTCAATCAAACAATGTCCAGATAAATTATTGGAAGCCTCTAGTATACTAGGAGATTTTGGGAGTGATGTCTCCCTCATCTCTTCAAAAGATTCCTTCAAAAGGAACAAAGGAAGTTGTCCAATTCAGTCAAGGATAGTTATATGTCAGGAGGTCGAAGTGAAGAGAAGTGATCAATAGGCTAAGGGGGAAATATAAGATAAAAAGGTGTAGCATGAATTTAGGGGGATTAATTTGCACTAGACAAGTGATAAAATGAGCAAGAGTGGTCATTAGCCTGAGTATTTTGTGCTATTAACATAGGGGGTTTTGGGTTTGTGTTATAGTCATTCCATGACTAGTCGCATGCACCTGTTGGCTTGAGGGGGCTTGGACCTAGGTTTGGAGTTAGTTGCGTTAACCAACAAAACCCTACACTAATGGCCCTTTCGGCAAAAACTTGTGTAACGCAAGGTGCAGTCTCACCCGAGGCTGTATTGGGGGATGCTAGAACCAGTTTTCTACATCCAAAGGACTATGTGATGTGTTTATGCCAAACTTAGGGCTTGACCTTCGTGAATCCTAACCCTTGAAACCTAGATTTTATAGTAATTCACAGTTAGCAGATTTATGTCCTTCGTCGATTGCGCTAAACATGCATAACATCATATAAATAAATAGATCTATATCTTCACGAATCTATTAAGTACCTTTATTGATTAAATGCATTCAATAGATCATAAATACAGTAAGTTCAAAGATAAAACAATAATATGTAGATGCACAGATAATTCTTCAAAATAAATTTTTTATTATGCTTAAGATCTTCAAATACAACTTCTTCCAACTCTGCGCACACAGTTGCAGGGGCCCACACACTCAGCTACAGGGGCCCACACACTCAGCTGCAGACTTACCAAGGTCTCTGCGCACATAGTTGTAGTAGCCTTCCCCTTCACCCAAGTACAAAATAGATAAAATCAAACCCAAATCATGCATCATTCTTACTTAGCTATCTTATGACTCTTCTATGACTTCCTTTTATATTCCTTTTCATTGCAATACCATGGTCTGTGAACCATAGGCAGGTCTCAAAATAACTTGACTCTAGCAAACTAATGGGCTTTGACCTTCCTAAAGCCCCTCTTACTCCTATCAACCTGTGCTACTTGCACTCCACTCCTAAGAATGTGGAGATGTTACAATACATTTAACAAAACTTAACAAAATTTGACCCAGGGGACCCCATCCCAAGATGCCCCCAACACAAATTCGTGAATCATCCCGAGTCACTTTGTTGGTGTTGCCTCAACCTTTGCTTGTAATACGCTAAATTATATCTTCAACGCTTGAAGATTTGTTGTTCCCTGCGCGACGGCCCAGTGAACTTCTTCAACCAATTTCTCCGTTGTTGGACCTTCGATTACAAGGTCCATGATTCTCTATGTCCGTTGAAGAGATTTTGGCTTGCTTTGAACGGTCTGTGACAATTGCCTTTCCTTGTCAGCCCATGGTTGTGTCCTTGACGAAATGATAGAGGCCTTCACGTTAGAGCGTAAATCTACCTCAGGTTAAGAAAGGTAGGATCTAGGACAACATCAAACCATGCTTAACCATGTAGCTAGCCCTACCAGGTCGGGAGAGGGCTCTCTCCTTGTCAATATTAGCAAAATATGATCAATAAGGGCTTGAGATAATTGATATGAATACTGATCTTAGGAAGTAATGTATGCAAAAGAGTTTGATTGAATTTAATGATGTTTTGTTGGCTCAGATGGAAAGGCATGTTTGGGTCTGGGGAATGAGGCTCAGTTTTGCATAAATCTCTATGGGGCAAGGTAGGAAAATGGTTTGGTACTTAAAATTGAATGAGATGGAGAGCTTTTAGACATGTGAGGAGTTGAAGAGGGCAAGAAAACCTCAAGGATCCTCTTCAAACAACTGAAAACATAAATAACTAAACAAACCCTAGGTAGAGCACTACAAATCAATGGATTCTACCTTTATCCTTATTTGATTTAGTTAAGATGAAGCAAAGAGAGATGATGGCATACATAAAACACATATAAAATTACAATTTACATAAGGAAACACAATACCAAAGCAAGATGCCACATGAATCCCATAAAGTGCTACAAACCCTAGTCTATTCCTTAGCCAAAACTGCTGAGATGAGTATACAATGAAGCTCCAAGCTTTCTCAAAAGTCCAACCTTGCTAATGACTGAAAAAACACAAGATATAGACAAACCATAACTCATCCTAGCCTCTAGGGGTCGAGCTCATGAGTTTAGGAGTTGTTCCAACTAATTCTAAACTGAGAACTAAAAATTAGGCAGTGGAACAACTTGCCTCTAGAAACTAGGGAACTGATTCATTCAGTTGCAAACTACTTTCTGATAGATGAATCTACCTCCATGAGTGAAAATTTGACATAATTACATCAAGATCCATCAATTTAAATTAAATTATATTGTAAGTTTGACATTAAGAAGGAGAAAAGTCAAACTGTCAAGAAACTAGGCGAAAACAGAGTATTTTTGGTCAAATTGAGCAAAATTTCCCCAATGCGCCGCACTAATTTCCCTATGCATAACACCTGTTTGCAGCCACCTTTGGAGGCTTTCTCGGTGTCCAAATTTGTTCCAAGTGTGCTTGTTGGAAAGGTATGCCTGTCTACTTTCCATAGCAAGTGGAAGTTTTGAATTTTGCCTCCATTTGCATCTCCAAAATTGAGTTTTCCCAACACTGCATCCAAATAGAGGCAGAAAGACCATTTTTAGGGTGTTTTTAACCCTTTTGGGGGCTAAAAACTTGTCAAAATTTCTTTTCCATTGGTGAGCATGCATATTTCTTCATGAAAAATCCAAAAATGCCGATTTTTTCTCATTTGGAGGCCTCCATCAAAAGCGAGCGCTAGGTGGCGCGACACATTGGGGCAGAAAACCCTGTGTTTTGGCCCAAAAATTCAAAAAATGCAAAAAGTGTCCCAAATTTTTGTAAATTTGGGTTGAGTGTTCTCCATCAAGTGCTGTGTTTGGCCAAGGAAGCCTCAGCCAATATCTGAAGTCTATCTTGCTCCTTTCGCCTCCTCGATGCCCTCTTCAGCTTGGCCTTCAAGTTCCTTATTCTTGCCTTGCACACTTTGTTCCTTGCCAAGTAATGGTAGGCCATGTGCCTCAACATTGTTTTCTTCCTGTTGGCCTTCTCTAACAACTTTTCCAAGTGGATATTAGCTCTCTCAAGCCAAGAATCACGATCAACATTGATTTCTTGTTCAAGTGATGTGAGCTTCACCTTCCTCCTTTTGGTACCTTGGCGGCTTTCTCATATGTTTTGCAACTCCATAATGGTTTGTTGATCCTCTAGCTGCTTGTTTCTTTGCTTCAGGTACTTTATTATCCACTTAGCTCTTTCTAAGTTGAGGGACAAAGCATTGATGTCTGCTTGTTGCTCTTGGATGACCTCCTTGAGCTTTGAGCTTTGTGGGCCCAAATTCATGTCATCATCCTGAATGAGAATAAAATCGGTCTCCTGCTCACCTGAAGGCCCGTCATCATTTAATGGCCTCTTACCCTTGCCCTAAACCTACTGTGATGATAAAGGAAGTGATACCCCTTCCACCCCAGGTGGAGATAATACTCGCTTTACTACTACAAACAACCTTCTAGTGCCCTTTTGATAGGTGACAAACACCAGCACAGTAGTGGTTTGTGTCTCATGACCCTCCGGCTGATGTGAAGGTCCACCTGTCTCATGAAAACTCTCTGGAGGTACCTGAGGAGCCATAAAGAACTCATGAGAAATGAAATCCTCCCATGAAATGTCCTGCAAGCCAAGGTGATGCATGACCACAATTTTGATGAGTGCAAAATGATATATACTGTTATATTGTTGTTGAGGAGTTTTCTTTTGCACTAGGGTGGTCATATTCTCAATATTTTGGCACATGAAGTAGGGGAGATTCGTCATTCTCACCTTGGTAAAGTGCATCAACAATCTGATATGATAGGCATATAGGCGAGAAAACCAGCCCTCACAGCCAAAATACTTAATTATGAGTTTCATCAAGGGAGCATATGAGTCTTTCAGGTACCAAAAGGATAAAACTCTACTGAGTTGTCTCAAATAGCTGGGTTTGATGTATGGTGCATAATGTTCCTTGTCAATTTGTTGCCTTTTGTTCCACTGCTCTCCAACATTAGAAATGCAAGTTGCTAGAGAAATAGACTACGGTGTCAAGGTGAATGTCACACCAGCTAGATTGGCTTGGCCATTATGTAGATGAAGCACAAACAACTTGGCCAACTCATGAAGGTACTAGACTCTAGCAACCATCTCACAGAACTGATAACAAGATTGGTGTTGGAAGCATGTGATAGCAAGAGGGTAGGCCTGTAGCTCAGCAAGTGAAGTAGTCTCCTCTCGTATATGTTTTCCACCCTTGTGAGGTCTCCTTGGTGCATTCATTTCTGTCGGAGAGTCACTGTGTGTCTCTTCATCTCGGTAATATGAAGGATCAGATTCCATGTTTGCTAATGTGTGAGTTTTCTTGATGAGTATGAAGAGATTTATGGTGTTTTTAGTTTTCTTCCACCAAGGGTAAGAAAGTATGAGGGACTATGGAGGGAGAGGGTATGAGGGGTTTTGGGAATGTTATGACAAGTTTTTTTTTTTTGGGAAATAGGGGGTTTAGGGAATAGTATGTAAGCTTAGGGACAATAATTAGGGTTTGGGTATTTTGTAGTTAGGATTTGGGAAAATGGAAATTGGGGATAGGGGTGAATGATTTTTATGAATATGGGAATTAGGGAATGAGTGGATGAAATTGGAAAATAAATGGAGTCGTCAAAGAGTAAGGGAGTGGTGGAGTGAACTTGGCAGCAAAATCACAAATGCAAACCCTAAGCAATTGTTTTTTGAGCAAAAATTGCAAAGGGGTAGGGTTTGAGTTTTTTCACACTAAACCACCATAAATTTTAAGAAAAACTCTTTCACTAGCAAGGAAAAAGTCTTGACTTACTTGCACACCATAAGATTGAGCGAATTTGGAAATTTGAAAGTGTTTACAGGTGGAATCGGGCTTGTGGCTCTATGCGCCGCGCCACAAACCCAACGCGTTGCGCCCTTTATATGCACCGCGCCAGTGTATTTTTTACACTGTGGAGGGCGGCCCAATGCGCTGCGCCACTTGTATGCACTGCACCTCTCACCCAATACGCCGCGCCCACGAACTTGCACAGTTTCACTGCAATTTTGCTCCCTCTATTCAACACGGCCTTCTCTTGCTCAATCTTTCTTCTTTGAATGCAAATGAGATTTTTGAATCATGAAAAATGATTTCTATACAAGAGCTTTTGATTTTTCATTCAGTAAAACCCACTTTTGTAATGTTTGCATTGTGACTTACTTTTTCAACTCTGTTTTTTGGGCAGTTTACTTTATTTGTGCCTTTGATGAACTGAATGACTTGATTTTTTTGTTTGCCTTGCAAGGGATGGAGTAGATGAAACTTGGCAAGGTGACCAGGGTTGCCACTGAAGTTTTTTACATATGAGAGAACTAAAATTACATCAAATTTATACATAAAAACCTAAAATATTCTATTTTTCCTCAAAACAGGGTTTTGAGGAAAAATACATTTCTGAGCAAGTGATTATGAAATTTATTGGTATTGGAACTTTATTCAACCTCCTCATGTGTCTGTTGACCATTATTGGACATTTTGAAGACCTTTTTGATGAAACCCTAGACCTAATGAAACTGAAACCCTAGAAATGACTCTTGCAAATTTAAAGACAAAAAGTGACTGCAGATGATCTTGATGAATGGAAATATGCTAGCAGGTAAAGGACATGAGGGAAAGTGTACAACAAGCCACTATCGTCAGATGATCCATGCTCCTAATGGAATGCAGCTGACTGAGCGAGACACATAATATGCAATGCAACAAGAGAATTTGATCTCTGATAGAGGGATGAAGATACTGACACTAACATTGGCGCCAATGGGGATGGTAGATCCTTGGAGGTGCCAAGAACTACAGAGCTCTGGGAAAGTAGGCAGTGCCTTCGTCCATTGAGCTATGGAGTCGATAACTTTGACAAACCAAAACCAGACTCTTGACTCAATTTCAACACTGAAATCGACTTGAAAGACTTGACTCAAACAAACCAAACCAAAACTAAAATCAAATCTCAGTTTTATAGCCTTCACCTCGGGCCCCAAACTGAAAGAATGAAAACGGTACACACTTGCAATGGAATTTAAACAAACTGGTATGTACAATGATACATATGACAATACAAAACACTTCACAAATAGTACTGTTTGAGTAGCCGACCATTGACTGGCCCACCGGGATAGTCTTTGCCATTCATTTCTTGCAAAAGGAAATCATTTTGGCCCCGATATGCAGCAATCTTGAAAGGTCCTGTTAGCTCCTGCTGTAGCAGGTATGCATTTTTCATGATTGGCATTTCACAGGCCAAATATGTCATATTGTGCTTGCTGAAATGCTCCATATTTGTTCAAACAGTCTCCAAATGAAGAAGGCTACTTCAAGTTCATTCAATTGCCTTCAAATTTTGTAAATTTATCCTGGTATCGCTACTTCTAGTTAAAGGGAATTTCGTGATCATTCCTGTGTCTCTGCATGATCCAATAAGTGTTCTTCTTCCCTGTTTATTTTATGTTTTTATCACCTTTCCGCCTTTCTAAATTGCAGGAAAAAAGAATAGCTTAAGATTTGTTTCATTACACCTTAAGTTCAATTTCTGCATTTTTCAATGTTTTCTTCAGAAACAGTTATGAGCTTGTATTCTTAAATGATCTGGTTTACCCTGTTTCTTTCACATATGAGTGCATTTCTTTGGAATTCTTAACTGCTCTGGGATCCCACTCATCCACTTCTCCTCTTAGTCAGCATGATGAAATGATTCTCTTTTGCCTTTCATCCCTGATGCTCGTTCCGTACTTTCAGCAGATCGAATATTGTATCCTGTGTGGCTATCCCGCTCCATATCCCCTTGTGACCAAGAAAACGCTCGCATGCCTCAATCTGTGACTCCATGCCCAATGGTTCGAAACTTATAACACCTTACTGTGCCTCTTTATTCAAGAATTCTACCTTCCTTCCAATCACAGTCAACATTCCCTTGAAGTTAGAAACATAGCCTAAAATCATCAACTAAAGTTGAATATAAAGGAGAGAGCCCTCTCCAATTACAGGTGGGCTAGAACTTGCAATCAGAAGATTGGTTTGTGGTTACCTCGGCCGTATCCCTACTAGGAGCCTAGGGACAACCTGAGTGATAACATAATGGCGACTCCGCTGGGGACCTCCTCAGATAAATCAATGCAACCAGTCTGCATCCTTACAGAGGAAGAAACCGAATTTTGATCGGCCGACCTGTGTGGTTGCATATTTTGAGAAATCTTTCAAACGATATAATAGAAGCTGGCTCCTAAGAAACTGACACGTAATACATGATCAAATCCTGATCCCAATAACCCGCCCACCGTTGGAAATCCTAATCTAATTCCGAAGATCGTCAGGGAAAAAAAACAAAAAGATTGCTAGACCCCTGTTAGCCCTGAAGCAGTTCAGCCAATTGTTGTACCAACCCCTGTCAAAGTTTTAGTCCGATCTACCCCGAATTCCTCTGGCTCATCGCCCTCGTCTCCAAGTAGCTCTTCCACACCTCAACCCCATATCCATACCCCATCAATTACTCCCTCTTCCCTGGTTATTCCTATAGTCCCCCTCGCTTTAGGTGTTCTGCTCATCCCCGTCATTAGGGCCAGATATGCACCATTACAATTACCTGCTAATCCCGGGGCAATGCCTCAGGACTATCAATCGAAAATCACTTACTTTGATGGCACAACCTCTTGCACCGCCATACAACATACAAAGAAAATGCAGGATTATTTCGAGAGTTATGAGATAGACGATGATAGCGTAAGAATGAAGATCTTTGTTCAAAGTCTAACCGGTGATGTCAAAACCTGGTTTAGGGCACTTCCACCTAATTCAATACTAAATCCGGAAGCCTTATACCAAACCTTCATTAACAGATGGGAGAAAAGGAAGGACCCCTTGCACATACTATCTGAATATGAATCCATCAAGAGAGGACCTGGGGAAGCTGTCCTGGATTACTGTGCCATATTTAACAATGTTTACAACGCGATACCACCAAATTTAAGACCTCCACCCGACCTTGCTTTATACAAATTTCCGGATGGCTTTGATGCCGAGATGGCGTATCAATTAAGGGAAAGAGCCCCTCAAAGCCTCGCGGAATTGCAAGATTCCGCAGTAAGCGTAGAAGCAAATATAATCGCCAAAAGAAATAGAACCAGATCCGAGAGAAAAACCACGTTCAAAGAAGAACCCTCCTCTCACGAGCAGAAACTTGATGCAATCATCAGTTCCATGAACAGAATGGGAGATAGAATAGACAACGTGGAGAGAAAAAAATCATGGGAAAATCAACAACCCAACGTCGCGAGGAACCCAAAATTCAGAAAAACCCAAAATTTGAACATAGGTAGGGCCAATCAGGATCACGACATCAGACCTCCTTTCCAAGAGAACTTTGCCGAGGCATCTACATCTGCTGATCCCACAGACGGGACCCTAATGAACCTGGTTGATTCAGAAAATGGACAGAAATCCTCCTTCACGGAAGAAAAACCCCCATACCTTAATATAAAACAATTCCGCACTAAATCGGGAGATTCCTTTGACTTTAAACAAGGGTATGACACTGCCATATATGAGGTACATAAGCAATACAAACTAAGAACACGGACTGTTGATGTGTCTCCGCCCAGCAAGACAAAGGAGGGCAAACAACCCAACAAGGCTAAAGGGAAAGGCACCAACGGTCATACAATTGACAACCATGTCCCAAATTCTCAACACGTTATTGTGGAAGATGTAACAGAAACACATGGTTCTAAGGAACAACCTCTACACTCTTCCCGCCTTGAAAAAGACCTGGAGAGCATTCATGAAAATATTCCCAGAACGGAGATACCACAAACAGTCATACATAGTGATACGGACGTTCTAAAGGGAAATACATAAAATACGCCGGAGAAAGAAAAACTCACCAGTGTCAATACCCGGAACCCCGCAGAAAAGCCATTCAGCCTAGAAACCGAAATCGGGAAGCTTAAAGTCTCCATCCCCCTCTCAGAACTGGCTAAGCATACTGTGTATAGACAACAAATTCAAAAATCGCTCCAATTGCCTGAAATTAGGGATGATGTAAATATTCTAGACAACACCCCTGAACTACTGTTTGGGCCAGAGGTTGACAGAAAAACAACATTCGGACCGGTTCCGCCTTTCTATATCAGCCTGCACATACACGATAAGATACTGCACAATGCTATGTTTGACTCAGGCGCCTCACACAACCTCATGCCCAAAGCTGTAATGGAAAAGTTAAACCTCGATGTCACCCGACCCTATAAAGACCTGTATTCGTTCGATTCAAGTCAGGTCAAATGCCTAGGCTTAATCAAAGATCTTTGCGTATCCCTAGTCCAATTCCCGAACAAAACGATCTTAATGGACGTAGTAGTTGCTGACATCCCCAAAAAGTATGGCATGCTGCTATCCAGATCATGGGGAGCAAAACTACAAGGATCCCTTCAAATCGACCTCTCTTACGCCACTATATCCGTCTTTGGGCAACCAAAGAGACTCTATAGGGAAACACTAATGAAGTATGTGGTGAGTAGTAAGGAGAAACCCCAAAATTTTCCGATATACTCGATCCATTCTGATATGGATTCTTTTATTTTGTTTAATGATAACAAAAGTCTTCAAAATCCTGATAAACCGCTAGCCCTAGAACAAGAAACCAATGCTAGTGAGAGGCCAGTTGCCAACTCGCTTGAAATTGTCTCAACAGCCCAGGCAACTAGCACAGGACAGGAAGAAAATCCCGAAACAGAAGTCACCAGTTCATCTGCTCTGCATGCTCCCCAAATCCCCAATACACGCCTTGGACTGGAGGTCTCATGGTTTCTAGAATTTGATGGTGCAATCAACAAGTTAGGAGCAGGGGCTGGAGTCTGGATTTACAAAACTCACGAGAATCATGCACAAGGCCACGCCTATAGACTCAATTTTAGATGTACAAACAACATGGCAGAGTACGAAGCCCTTCTCTTAGGTCTCAAGCTGCTCAAAACCTTGGGAGCTACCACAATTTCCATCCTAGGTGATTCGGACCTCATTATACAACAGATAAAGGGAAACTTTGTCGCCAATGACAGTAGAATGAGAGCTTACAGAGCCGCTGCCAGCGAATTGCTTGGCACCTTCAGTGATTTTGAGTTGACCAAAATCGCACGAGAAAATAATATTCACGCTCATAGCCTAGCTACCTTCGCTAGCACCTGTAGGTTTCCCTTTGGACCAAGTCACCGCTTCACTGTAGGAGTAAAACACAGACCGTCAATTCCTAACAATGTCGAGAATTGGCAGGTATTCCAAGATGATGTCCAGATTAACAATTTCTTGACCCTGGAAGGTGAATTCTCTAGCACCAACATTGACCTAGACGTTACACCAGAAACACAACAACTAGCAGAAGAAGATCGCATGACCCTAACAGCCCCCATGGCTGAATAGATACTCAGCCCAACTATTTTTGACAGCACAAACATAAGGCAACTAAAACAGTCTTGCTCACCAAAGGCAGCCGAGGCAGAAGAAGAATTTATGGACCTAAAAGGAAATGTTTTGCCTGCTGGCCTGACCCCATTGGAGGACATGTTTGATAGCAACGATGTGGCCAGAAAACCAAAAATGGAACCTTTGGATGCCACCATAGAAGAATACAACATAGGAACGACAGAACATCCCAAGATGATTAAACTCTCTAAAAACCTGCCTCCTGACCAAAAGCCCAAGTATGTGGATCTGTTCAAAGAATTTCAAGACGTATTTGCCTGGAGTTATGAGGACTTGAAGTCCTATGACACTTCACTAATCCAGCATACCATTCCCCTAAGGCCGAACTAGAAATCGTTCAAACAAAAACTCAGAAGAATCAACCCCACGCTTCTCCCTATGATTGAAAAGGAAATAAAAAGAATGTTTGAAGCAGGGATCATTGCGCCTATGAGATTCTCAGACTGGGTATCTAACTTAGTCCCTACCAAGAAGAAAACGGGAGAGATAAGACTGTGCGTAGACTTGAGAAATTTAAACCAAGTCTCCCTAAAAGACCACTACCCGTTACCTAAAATGGATCACATCTTGCAAAGGGTGGTGGGTTCTTCTAGGATCTCTCTACTTGACGGATTCTCAGGATTTAACCAAATTCTAGTTCACCCAAACGATCAGGACAAAACAGCTTTTACTACACCCTGGGGAACGTTCAAATACGTTAAAGTGCCTTTTGGGCTGAAAAACACCGGCGCCACCTTTCAGAGGGCAATGGATATCGCGTTCGCTAAGGAAATACATGATTTCCTTGTGGTTTACTTGGATGACCTGACCCCATTTTCCAAATCTGACTCGCAACACCTTAAGCACTTAAGGCAAATTTTTATCACATGTAGGAAATACGGCATTTCCTTGAACCCGAAGAAGTCCCTGTTCGCCCTGGAGGAAGGCAGGTTATTAGGGCATATAATATCAAAATATGGGATCAGAATCGACCCAGAAAGAATTCAGGCTATCCTCCAAATCCCTTACCCGAGAAACACGAAAGAGCTACAAGGATTCCTTGGAAAAATCAACTTCCTGAGAAGATTTATCCCCAATCTAGCTGAGTTAATGAGGCTGTTGAGCAACATGCTAAAAAAGGACGCCAAGGTGAGATGGTCCCTTGAGGCCAAGCAAGCTTTCGAGAGTATAAAAACGGCCTTGACTCAAACACCTGTCCTTACCAGTCCTCAATTTGATAGAGATTTTACCATTTTTTCTTTCGCATCAGAACATACCATAGCAGCAGTCCTTCTGCAGAAAGATGATCAGGGAAATTAGAAACCAATAGCTTTCTTTAGCCGAGCTTTGAGAGACGCGCCCCTAAAATTTTAGATCATGGAAAAGCAAGTTTACGCCCTGGTCGAAGCCATTAAAGACTTCAGAATTTACATCCTCTACTCTCATGTGATTGCACATGTCCCCAATGCTGTTGTGAAGGATATATTAACTCAAGAAGGATTGGAAGGCAGAAGAGGCAAATGGATTGCTAGCATCCTTGAGTATGACATTGAGATAAAGCCCACCAAGCTCGTAAAAGGACAAGGGCTAGCTAAGCTAATGGCCGAAACAAATTTCCAAGCACTTGACATTAATCAGCTGGACGATGAAGCGGAGCTGGTGACTCCACAGATTAGTGATACCTTCACCCAATCCCCTTGGTACTCTGATATTTGCTTTGTATTGTTAAACCTGTGTGCTTCCCCAGGATTGTCCAGAACTAAAAAAAGATTTTTAAGAATGAAATCATCAAACTTCTGTGTCATAGATGGTGCCTTATTTTGGAAAAATTATGAAGGTATTTTGCTTAAATGTTTAACTAAGGATGAAACTAACAACGTCATGAGAGAATTTCATGCAGGTGATTGTGGAGGCCACTTATATTGGAAATCCACGGCGGACAAGATTTTTCGAGCCGACTATTACTGGCCCTCTTTGTTTACAGATGTGAAAACATTTACTACCTCATGCCACAAATGCCAAATCTTCGAAGGGAAAACAAAGTTATTGCCTTTGCCCCTAAAGCCCATTTCAACCGAAAAGCCTTTTCAACAATGGGGTCTTGACTTCATTGGAGAAATTCATCCCTCCTCCTCAGGCCCAGCACAAATGGATTTTGACAGCCACCGACTATTTCACCAAATGGATTGAAGCCATCCCGTGTAGGTAAGCCAATGACTCCACCATCATCCAATTTCTTGAGAACAACATCCTGTCCAGGTTTGGCTGCCCAGAGAAAATCGTTACCGATAATGCGGCTGCTTTCAAATCCAATAAAATCATTAACTTTTGCCACAAATACCACATTACCTTAGGTCACTCCACTGCTTATTATCCGCAAGGCAATGGCCTGGCCGAGTCCTCCAATAAGAGCCTCATCAATATCATAAAGAAGATGCTAGAGGAGAACAAAAAGAACTGGCACAAAAAACTCACCAGCGCCCTATGGGCAGACAGAATGACCACCAAAAAATCCATCGGGATGAGCCCCTATGAACTTGTGTATGGCATGGAAGCCAGGTTTCCTTCATCTCTGGGCATACCAACTATCAAACTCTTGCAAGAAATTCAGGCTGAACCGAACGACATGCAGAGAAGAATTAATCAGACTATTCACCTTCAGCAAACCAGAGAAGAAGTTTTCAATAGAGCTCAAGGTCTACAAGAAAATGTTCGACAAGAGAACCAAAGCAGAGGATTTCTGGGTAGGCAGCAAAGTCCTAAGATGGGATGCAAGAAGGGAAGACAAGGGCAAACATGCTAAATTTGATTTTCTGTGGAAAGGTCCGTACATTATCAGCGCAGTGCAAGGCAATAACACCTACTTTCTTAAATCTCTTGATAACAGCACAGCGGAAGAAGGCCCGATCAATGGCCGGATGTTGAAGCACTACAATGATCCTCCTGCTTGAAAGAGCGGTTGGTAGTTGGTCTGTACATATTTTCAAGTATCCGTTTTTGACTTTTTAGAGTTTATAATACCGGGAGCACGCGGAAGAAAGCAGGCGATGCTTCCCAGTTTTGCAGAAGACAGCAAGAAACTAAAAATCAAGGCATTCTGGCCTACTGTTCTTGACTTCTCGCAAGGAGAAGCCATCCCCGAGTGGAGCCACTGTTAGCTCCTGCTGCAGCAGGTATGCATTTTTCATGATTGGCATTTCACAGGCCAAATATGTCATACTGTGCTTGCTGCAATGCTCCATATTTGCTCAAATAGTCTCCAAATGAAGAAGGCTACTTCAAGTTCATTCAATTGCCTTCAAATTTTGTAAAGTTATCCCGGTATCGCTACTTCTAGTTAAAGGGAGGTCCAAACAGTTTAATCTTGGTCTCCCTAGGTTTAAATTTCTTGTTTTAGAATATAGAGATTGTAAGTCTGTCCAAACAGTTTAATCTTGGCAGATTCTGAGGTAGGTAGAGAAACAGAAGAGCCCAACAGCTTAATCTGCGCTCTGGAAGAAATAAGGGTAGTATGTAGATAGGAAAGCGTCAAAAGAAAAAATGTATGATGGGTTTGCAAGTCTAAGTGCACCCCCAACAAAAGAAGAAAAAATGCTAGGCAAGTAGGCTGGGTAGGTAGTTCTAGGTGTTGATTGCTCACAGTTCAAGTTTCAGGTATCATAATCATGCAGAACTAATCAGCAAAGATTTGTAAGCAAAAAGGCTCAAATGAGGTATAACTGACTCCCCTTCTCTGTTTTCCCCAATCATTAACTAACATCCCCAAAAGAGGTCAAGATCTGCTTGACACCTCTTAAGTTCATCATCTCCATAAACGCTGGCTTGAGTAAAGATTTGCTTTACTCAAATTTGTTCCATATCTTCTCCCGAAGTATGGTCCTGCCCCCTGTAACAGCCTAAGTTCTCCCGAACTTAGCGCTTTCTTACCACCTCCATATTAACCACTAACATTATTATTTAGCTCCCTATTCTTCCCGTCCCCTTATTAATATTAAGTAAAATCCCCCTATGTAATATCCCTCCCCCTGGTTGAAAAATACCATAAAAACTTCCGGGAATTGTTCAGTTTATCAGAAACTAAGCAATAACCCCGACCTCCAAACCACCTCCCAAATAAGATGGACTCCTTCCAAAGTATAAAGTTCCCCCGAGGTAGTCGGACCCCTTCCGAAACCTCAAAAGCCCTTCACACCGACTTATTTACCTTTTCTCCTCAAAGCCGTTTTCGCGTCGCAACCTCGCCCTCTCACATTCATGCAAAACATTGCCCATCCGTCCCCCGCCGATGCGATATGGCGAAATCGGCGATCGCAAATGCCGAGTGTCCAATCCATTCACCTCTCCGTCTTCGCCGATGCGATATCGCGATATCGCATATCGGCAGTCGCAAGCGCCAAATGCCCAACCCAATGATCCCCCTCTCTTCCCCGCCGACGCGATATCGCGATATCGCATCGGAGTCTCTTCACCACAGTACATCCAGTATCTCACCACGTCGCGCTGTACCAGGGACCCACAGCTGACGCAGTGCTTACGTCAGTAGCCAGAAAAGCCGAAAAAGCTTCGCGCAGGAAGAAAAGTCGCACTTCGGAGCTCCAGATCAAGAAACAGAGGCAGTTTCCGATGCACGAATAGCGCTTCGCGCATCGCTATGGGAAATAGGCCATTTCGAGGAATCTTCAGGGAATCTTTTGATTGCCGAGCCCACTACGCGCCGAAAAAGCCCGAAAATCGCCCAATCGTGCCAAAGGATCTGGTTTGAAGACAGCAGCAGATCAGTCACAGAGTTTAAAGTGTATCAGATCAAACCAACATGCATCAAGCGTGTCAAAGAGTATAAGTCGACGGCGGAAACCATCAATGTAGCGGCAAAGTGTATGAGAGAATATCTTGTGCAGCGGCCCAAAGCAAGAGAAAATTGAATATCTTCCAGCAGATCCATAGAAGGAGAGCGAGACTACTTGAAGCTCTCAAATCATAATTATTGCACATTCAATTCGCACCAAAGCCGAACTGCAGCCCCGAAGCACATTCACTCCAGCAGCACCGCATCTGGTCCCCAAGGGCCACCTTGTCACCTGTTTCGATTCAGCTGCCCCCAGCGCAGCCAAAAAAGATTTACTTGCATCTAATTCCAACAGCATTTAGATTTTTGAAGAGTTCTAAGGAGACCTGTCAAGATCACTTGTAATGATGTCTTTCCAATATTTTGTTTATAAATACCACCCTAAGCGATATTGTGAAGGGTTGGTTGGTTGGTAGTAGTTGTTGGTCAGTTTTCTTTTCAGCATTTTCACTGAGCAAAGACTCGCACTGTAACTGTCATATTTTTCCATAATCAAAGATTGCTGAAAGCATGGATTTCGAAACAACTTGTTGTTTTCTCTTGGCCAAGGAATGATCACGAAATTCCTGTGTCTCTGCATGATCCAATAAGTGTTCTTCTTCCCTGTTTATTTTATGTTTTTATCACCTTTCCGCCTTTCTAAATTGCAGGAAAAAAGAATAGCTTAAGATTTGTTTCATTACACCTTAAGTTCAATTTCTGCATTTTTCAATGTTTTCTTCAGAAACGGTTATGAGCTTGTATTCTTAAATGATCTGGTTTACCCTATTTCTTTCACATATGAGTGCATGTCTTTGGAATTCTTAACTGCTCCGGGATCCCACTCATCCACTTCTCCTCTTAGTCAGCATGATGAAATGATTCTCTTTTGCCTTTCATCCCTGATGCTCGTTCCGTACTTTCAGTAGGCCGAATATTGTATCTTGTGTGGCTATCCCGCTCCGTATCCCCTTGTGACCAAGAAAACGCTCGCATGCCTCAATATGTGACTCCATGCCCAATGGTTCGAAACTTATAACACCTTACTGTGCCTCTTTATTCAATAATCCTACCTTCCTTCCAATCACAGTCAACATTCCCTTGAAGTCAGAAAGCTAGCCTAAAATCATCAACTAAAGTTGAATCTAAAGGAGAGAGCCCTCTCCGATTACAGGTGGGATAGAACCTCCAATCAGAAGATTGGTTTGTGGTTACCTCAGCTGTATCCCTACTAGGAGCCTAGGGACAACCTGAGTGATAACAGGTCCTTTCCAAAACTTTTCAAACTTGCCATGCTTACCTTTCTCTTCGTTTCTTGCATCCCACTTCAGTACTATGTCTTCTATTTGAAACTTTTCTGCCTTTGCCTTTCGATCATATATCTTCTTGATTCTCTCCTGCAGCTTGAAAGTGTTCTGAAATACCTCCTCTCTAGTTTGTTGCAAACGAATCATTTGATTGATTCTCCACTACAAATGATCATCTTCGCTGCCCGCTTCTTATGGAAGTTTAAACACCGAGACTACAAGAGAGGTTGGGAAGACTGTGTCCACACCACACACGAGCTCGAAAGGAGACATGCCTATAGATTTATTTTGACTTACTATGTCTGCCCAAAGTGCATTAACCAGCTTTTTGATAATGTTGACCAAAGATTTATTTGAGGATTTCGCTAATCCATTACCTTGGGGGTAATATGCAGTTGAGTGCCCCAAAGTGGTTTGATATTTATGACAAAATTCAATCATTCTTTTAGATTTAAAGGCTGCTACATTGTTAGTGATCAACTTATTTGGACAGCCAAAACGAGACAAAACGTTGTTTTCAAGAAAAGAAATAATTACCGAATCAGTGGCCTGCCTCGTGGGAATTGCCTCAATCCATTTGGTGAAATAATCCGTCACTGTGAGGATCTATTTGTATTATGTTGAAGAAGAAGGATGGATCTCGCCAATGAAATCCAAACCTCACTGCTGAAATGGAGCACTTCAATGGGTTTGAGTGGTAAAGGCTGCAACTTCCTCCTACTTGAAAAATTTGTCATTCGTGGCAGCTTGCTACTATTTTGTACACATCAGCAAAAAGAGTTGGCCAATAATATCCCACTCTCAAAATTTTATTGGCTGTTGTCTTCCAGAAAATATGGCCTCCGCAATCTCCCTTGTGAAAATCTTCCATAACATATTTTGCCTCTTCTTCAACCAAACAATTGAGCAAGACACCACCGGGATCTTTCCAATAGAGTGCATTATTCATGATACAAAACTTGGAAGCCTTCAATTTCAATGTCCTACTTTTGTTCTTAGCCATTCCAGGTGGTGATGACAGATTTTAGAGTACATAAACAATGTCCGAATACCAAGGAGAAAGAAGAAAAATTTCTGATACTTGAGCAGGCAGACTCTGCTCATCTTCCTCGGACATAGCAGCAATGAGATTATTGTCCAAGGCGTGCAAATTTGACTCAGCCATTAGTTTAGCCAGCCCCTGTCCTTTGATGAGCTTTGTCAGTTTGATCTCCACATTATAATCCAACAAGGCAGCAATCTATTTGCATCTTCTCCCCTCTGGATCTATTTTCACTAAGACATCTTTAACAACAGCGTTAGGGACATAAGTAAGGATGTGAGAATGCAGAATATAAACCCGAAAATATTTCGATGCCTTTACCAAAGCAAGAGCTTGCTTTTCAATAATATTGTACTTTAATGCCACATCCCTTATGGTTCTGCTGAAAAATGCAATTGGTTTCTCAAATTGGTCTCTTTTCTGCATCAAGGTCGCTGCCATAGTATGATCCGAGGCAAATGAAAACAAAATGAAATCCTAAGTATTGTTCGGGCTGATCAAAACCGGAGCTAAAGAAAGGGCCAATTTCACCAAATTGAAAGACTTAATTGCTTCCTCGGTCCACTTCGCTACACTATCTTTTTTTAGCATGTTTGTGATTACCCTTAAATGTTCTGCAAGATGGGCACAAAGCGACGAAAGAAATTCATCTTACCATTGAATGATTTGATTTCCTTCTTACTTCGTGGAAAATTAATTTTTTGAATGGCTTCCACCCGAGCTGGATCGATGCGGATGCCCTCCTTTGATATAATATGACCAGGAAGCTTGCCTTCATCCATGGCAAACAGACTTTTCTTGGGATTGAGAGATATACCATACTTCCTACACCACTGAAATACAATCTTCAAATGATAAAGGTGCTCTTCATCTGAATTAGAGAAAACTGTCAAATCATCAAGATAAACAACTAGAAAAACATCTTTTTCATTAGCAAATGCGACATCCATCGCCCGCTGAAAGGTTGCACCAGCATTTTTCAATCTGAAAGGCATCTTTGCATAGTGAAAAGTTCCCCACGAAGTGGTGAACGTTGTTTTGTCTCTATCATCCTCATGGACCAGAATTTGGTTATAACCCAAATACCCATCGAGTAGCGACATGCGGGATGCTCTAACTACTCTTTGAAGTATGTGATCCATCTTAGGCAATGGATAGTTGTCCTTCAAAGATACTTTATTCAGATTTCTAAAATCAGTACATAACCTAATCTCACCTGTTTTCTTGCACATGGGCACCAAATTTGAAATCCAATCTGAAAATCTTATGGGGACAATGATACCGGCTTTGTACAATCGATTCACTTCCTTCTCAATTGAGGGAAACAACTTTGGATTTATTCTTCTTAGCTTCTGACGAAAAGGCTTTTGATTTGGCTTGATCTGGATGATATGCTGAATTATGCTTGTGTCATATGCCTTCAAATCCGAATAATCCCAAGCAAATACATCAGTGAAAGAAAATAGTAAACTGATATATGTTGCTTTTACCTGTGGAGGCAATGCCTTTGATAACTTCACCATTTTATGGTTTTTAGCTGATCCAATGTTCACATCCTCAACTCCTTTCTCGATTGGCAGTAAGCTCGGTTTTCGGGCCACATCATCCTAATCGAACAGCTCCTCTAAAGGTATTAGACCTTTAGGAATGACGTTGTCCTTCAGCTGCAACACTTCCATCTGATTGACTTCTATATCTGCCTCACCATCATCATACTCCACATCAATAGAAGTGTCTTTGAATTTACCTTCATTTTGCAGAAATTCATCGATCTCTTCATCATATTGAAACAATTGACAATACCTTTGATTGTTGGGGACAACTGGGCAATGTTTCACATGAATCTCAAACTTGTTGTTTGAATTCATTGGAATTTTCAAATTACTTGCTACTGTTGCAAGGGAATCTGCAATGACATTCTGAACACTGAGGGACACATGTCAAAGTGTAATCTGAAAATACTCTCAAGATATCTAATACCGCATTACGATAGGCCCGCATTTGAGGATGCTTAGCTTGGTATTCTCCTTTCACTTGCTTGATAACCAACTCGGAGTTGCCATACACTAAAATCCTTTTAGCATTTAACTTTCTAAGAATTTTCAAACCTGCAATTAAAGCCTCATTATTTGAACAATCAAAAGATAATTTATAAGAACAGATCCTTACATTGCTTGGCACTTTGTTTGGGGTGAAAACAGGGCTGTGTATCCAAATTCCAACTCCAGCACCTTCCCTTCCTACCGCGCCATCAAAATCCATGCTCCACAGGCCTGCTTTTTCCTCTTCCAAATGTTGAAATTATGTTTGCTCTGTTACTCTTCTTTGTTTTCCATCAATATGTTGTTGTTGTCGGAAGGCTGATTACTCAACGATACTATCAAGTCTTTATCTTTCTTGCTTTAAGACCTCTATGAAATTTTTAGTGATCTCTGGAATGTCTTCTACTTCAACTACTTGGCTATTTAAATCATTAAAGCTATCTGAATACAAAATAAATGATTCTAAATCAATATGTACATAGTTGATTGGATGATTTACCGGTTTCTCCTTGCTAGTGATCATGTACTTCATCTTTTGTTCCCGGTATAATTTCCTCATTTGACCGAACAAGGGAATAGTAGCATAGGAGAAATCAAGCTACGTTGTCCCTTTAATCTTTGCTCCCAAATATCTGGATAGAAGCATGCCAAATCTAGGACTTATATCCGCCACAACCACATCCATCAAAACATTTTTAGCCAGAATTTGATCCAAACTGACCACCAAATCTTTGATAAGACCAATGCACCTTACTCTACCGGAATCAAAGGAGTAGAGGTCATGATACTTTCTAGTAATATCTAATCCCAATTTCTCCATGATAGCCTTAGGCATGAGATTATGAGAGGCTCCGAAATCAAACATAGCATTGTGTGATACATAGTCATGCACCTTGAGACTGATGTAAAAAGGAGCTACATCACTATCCTGAGACTGACCTTCCAATGCTGGACCAAAAATCAACTCAGGTCTATCATCCTTCACGTTCACCATATCAAATGATGGATCTAAATGCAAAATCTTAGACACCTGACCTTTGTAGATGTTGTTCTTCATCAACTCAGTCAAAGGAATAGATACTTTTAACTTAGAAATTTCATTTTCTAAGTTAAAAACTGAAATTTTCCCTACCTCTTTCACTAAAACATCCTTCTTTTCAGTTTTCTCCTTTGATACACTTGGTTGATTGGATCTTTCATTTTCTAATGGTGTTTTGTTGGTGGTAGGGTTAGCTGTCTCTTTTCCCTTTTTCTACACAATGGGAGGATCATTCTTTGGCGTTGTTGTCTCCTTCCTTTTCCAAATTGGATTTATGGGCACATTTCTACTTCTGAGTGAATATTGTCATTGCTGGGCTGACAAAGCATTCACGTATCCTCTTTGATATTCATCAGACTCCTCCTCAAGAACTGTTTCATTTGCCAAGATGAAATTTTTGTCCCTTTTTCAACTGAATTTTCGGAATACTCCTCATCTTCAGTGATAAAAATTGGCATATCATCGGGTGTAAAGAAATGATTCTCTTCTCCAATTACGTTCTCCTCATCATTTGATTTTGGACCATGTACAAAATTCTGTTGTAAGGGTGTCTTTACCTGCTGCTACGTTGCTTCGTCTTGTGCTTGCTACTCTCTTTGCTTGATTCTAAATTGTGGTTGTTGCTGACCACAAAAGTTGGGATTTATGACTTGTGTTTCAGGCTTGTTAATTGTCAATTTGTCAAACATCTTCTCCATCTTCCGGATCACTTGATCTAAAGTGGAAATCTCTTCCTTTATCGTTACCTTCTTTTCAGCCTTTGTTCTAGCTCTCTTGGCAAGCAGATTTGCTTCAATGCTGACTGCAATTTTTTGCATGTCTTCCAAAGTGGTCAGATCTCTTTCTCTTAATTGATAGGCCATATCAGGATCAAAACCATCCAGAAACTTAATCAAATCCAACCCCATAGGTGGCATTATATGATCAGGAATTGCATTGTAAACAAAACTGAATCTAATACAATAATATTGAACAGACTCACCAACATTCTGCTTGATGTTCTCATATTCGAAAAGGATCTGAAGAGGATTTTTCTTCACTTCCCAACGATCCAAGAATTGCCTCTGAAGATTAGTCAATGTAGTGATACTTGCAGCTGACAAAGCTCTGAACCATTTCCTCACTTCACCACCAAAGGTTTGTGCAAATAGTCTCATTGTCACATTTTCTGCGTCAATCTTATGAAGGTCGAAGAAATCTGTCATCCTATCCACATGTTGCTGAGCTGTAACACCATGAAGAGTACCATCAAACTGTGGAATTTTGCTTTGATAATCAGCGGGCATATCATCCAAATTTTGAGGCAGCACAAGGGGTGAAAAACGAGCAACCATTGCTCTTGGTGGATTTGCAATCAGTCTTGGGGATGTTGGGGGAGTGGGTGCAGCTGATGTATGGGGTGTATGAGGTGGGGATGGAGGTGAAGAAATTTTGGATGTTTGAGGGGTAGAAGGAGTGGACAGAGGTGACACCCTGCAGATTTTTGATCAGAGATAGAAGGTTGCACGGGAATGGTGGGAATGAAGGGAGTTTCGGTAGTAATTCCGGAGCTAGATGCAATCGCGGAGGACCCAAGTGTTGCAGATGCAGACTCTAAGAAATCAGCGATATGTGAAGTCACAATTGAAGTTTGGAGTTGTTTCAAGATATAATCATCAATTGATTTGTTGGCCTTTTCAGTTTCAATATCTTTGACAAACTCTGGATTTAGGACAGTAGAACTAACAACACTTTCGGATTTAGTCTCAAACAACGATAGATCAAAATTTTCGTCAAACTCAAAATCTTCAAGATACTCAAAAACCACAGGACATGAACGAGATTTGAACACGGGAATCACAAAACTTTCTTGGCGAAGGATTCTTGGAATAAGATTGGGATTTTCGTACACAGCAGGTGGATTAGGATCCAGATTTTTTCTGGTATATCTTCTGGAAGCCAGTGTGTTATTATTTCCAAGAAATCAAATGGATATTATCAACTTGTTCAGCCTATCGAATTCTAAACTTATCATCCAAAAGCTTAAAATTATCAGATGTACTGGGGCAATTTTCAAGTTTAGATATTCTGTTTATAAGACGAGACCAGAGATTGACTGAAGTAGCTTTTATCTACTTGCGCTAATGCAAAGCAAAAGCGTTTTCGAAGGCTACCTAGCTAATCTTCAGACTCTGTCTGTAGTTTATAAAATGATGAACGCTAAAAAACAAACAATTTCATTCCCTAGTATGGTTGCCACTTTGTTAGAGCCTAAATCTACCTCAGGCTAAGAAAGGTAGCATCTAGGACAACATCAAACCACGCTTAACCAGGTAGCTAGCCCTACCAGGTTAGGAGAGAGCTCTCTCCTTGTCAATCTTA
The DNA here is from genome assembly GCA_000404065.3 of Pinus taeda. Classification (NCBI taxonomy): domain Eukaryota; kingdom Viridiplantae; phylum Streptophyta; class Pinopsida; order Pinales; family Pinaceae; genus Pinus; species Pinus taeda. The sequence continues at coordinate 103,412 of APFE030281994.1, forward strand.
GCAAAATATGATCAATAAGGGCTTGAGATAACTGATATGAATACTGATCTTAGGCTAGGTATGTGCGCAAAAGAGTTTGATTGAATTTAATGATGTTTTATTGGCTCAGATGGAAAGGCAGGTTTGGGTCTGGAAAATGAGGCTTAGTTTTGCAGAAATCTCTATGGGGCAAGGTAGGAAAATGGTTTGGTACTTCAAATTGAATGAGATGGAGAGATTTTAGACAGGTGAGGAGTTGAAGAGGGCAATAAAACCTCATGGATCCTCTTCAAATAGCTGAAAACATAAATAACTAAACAAACCGTAGGTAGAGCACTGCAAATCAATGGATTCTACCTTTATCCTTGTTTGATTTAGTTAAGATGAAGCAAAGAGAGATGATGGCATACATAAAAAAAAATATAAACTTACAATTTACAGAAGGAAACACAATACCAAAGCAAGATGCCACATGAATCCCATAAAGTTCTGCAAACTCTTGTTTACTCCTTAGCCAAAACCACTGAGATGAGTATACAATGAAGTTCCAAGCTTTCTCAAAAGTCCAACCTTGCTAATGACTAAAAAATCACAAGATATAGACAAACCATAACTCATCCTAGCCTCTAGGGGTCGAGCTCATGAGTTTAGGAGATGTTCCAACTAATCCTAAACTGAGAACTAAAAATTAGGCAGTGGAACAGCTTGCCTCTAGAAACTAAGGAACTGATTCATTCAGTTGCAAACTACTTTTTGATAGATGAATCTACCTACATGAGTGAAAATTTGACATAATTACATCAAGATCCATCAATTTACATTAAATTACATTTTAAGTTTGACATTAAGAAGGATAAAAGCCAAACTATCAAGAAACTAGGCGAAAAACAGAGTATTCTTGGTCAAACTGAGCAAACTTTCCCCAATGCGCCGCGCTGATTTCCCTATGCGTAGCATCTGTTTGCATCCACTTTTGGAGGCCTTACCAGTGTCACAAGTTTCTCCAAGTGTGCTTGTTGGAAAGGTCTACCTATCTACTTTCCATAACAAGTGGAATTTTTGAATTTGGCCTCCATTTTCCCCTCCAAAACTGAGTTTTCCCAACACTGCTTCCTGTGTGTCCAAATAGAAGCAAAAATGTCATTTTTAGGGTGTTTTTGACCCTTTTGGGGGCTCAAAACTTGTCAAAATTTCTTGGCCATTGGTGAGCATGCATATTTCATCATGAAAAATCCAAAAATACTGAGTTTTCCTCATTTGGAGACGTCCATAAAAAGCGAGCGCCAGGTGGCGTGGCGCGTTGGGCAAAAAAACCTGTGTTTTGACCCAAAAATTCCAAAATGCAAAAAGTGTCCCAAATTTTTTGAAATTTTTCCTAAGTGTTCTACATCAAGTGTTGTGTTGAGCCAAGTAAGCCTCAACCAATATTTGAAGTCTATCTTGGTCCTTTCGCCTCCTCGATGCCCTCTTTAGCTTGGCCTTCAAGTTCCTGATTCTTGCCTTCCACACTTTGTTCCTTGCCAAGTAATGGTAGGCCATGTGCCTTAACATTGTTTTCTCCCTGTTGGCCTTCTCTAACAAATTTTCCAAGTGGATATTAGCTCTCTCAAGCCAAGACTCACAATCAACATTTATTTCTTGTTCAAGTGATGTGAGCTTCACCTTCCTCCTTTTGGCAGCTTGGTGGCTTTCTCGTATGTTTTGCAACTCCATAATGGTTTTCTGATCCTCTAGCTACTTGTTTCTTTGCTCCAGTTACTTTATTATCCACTTAGCTCTTTCTAGTTTGAGGGAAAAAGCATTGATTTCCGCCAGTTTCTCTTGGATGACCTCCTTGAGCTTTGAGCTTTGTGGGCCCAAATCTGTGTCATCATCCTGAATGAGAATAAATCGGTCTACTACTCACCTGAAGGCCCCTCATCATGAAATGGCCTCTTGCCCTTGTCCTGAACCTATTGTGATGATGAAGGAAGTGATACCCCTTCCACCCCAGGTGGAGATAATACTCGCTTTGTTGCTACAAACAACCTTCTAGTGCCCTTTTGATAGGTGACAAACACCAGCACACTAGCGGTCTGTGTCTCATGACCCTCCGGATGATGTGAAGGTCCACCTGTCTCATGAATCTCCGACTGATGTGAAGGTCCACTTGTCTCATGAAAAGTCTCTTAAGGTACCCGAGGATCCGTAAAGAACTCATGAAAAATGAAATCCTCCCATGAAATTTCTTGCAAACCAACCTGATGCATGGCTACAATTTTGATGAGTGCAAAATGATATATATTGTTATACTGCTGCTAAGGAGTTTTCTTTTGCACTAGGGTGGTCATCTTCTCAATATTTTGGCACATGAAGTAGGGTAGATTCATCATTCTCACCCTGGTAAAGTGCATCAACAATCTGATATGATAGGTATATAGGCGAGAAAACCGACCCTCATAGCTGAAATACTTAATTATGAGTTTCATCAAGGGAGCATTGAGTCTTTCAGGTACCGAAAGGGAAAAACTCTGCTGAGTTGTCTCAAATAACAGGGTTTGATGTATGGTTCATAATGTTCCCTGTCAATTTGATGCGTTTTGTTCCATTGCTCTCCGACATAAGGAATGTTGGTTGCTAGAGAAATAGACTCTGGTGTCAAGGTGAATGTCACACCAGCTAGAGTGGCTTGGCAATTATGTAGATGAAGCACAAACAACCTGGCCAACTCATGAAGGTACTGGACTCTAGCAACCATCTCACAGAACTGATAACAGGATTGGTGTTGGAAGCATGTGATAGCAAGAGGGCAGGCTTGCAGCTCGACAAGTGAAGTAGGCTCTCTTGTATATGTTTGCCACCCTTGTGAGGTATCCTTGGTGCATGCATTTTTGTAGGAGAGTCACTGTGTGTCTCTTCATCTCGGTCATATGAAGGATCAGATTCCATGTTTGCTAATGTGTGAATTTTCTTGATGAGTATGGATATATTTATGGTGTTTTTAGTTTTCTACCACCAAGGGTAAGAAAGTATGAGGGACTGTGGAGGGAGAGGGTATGAGGGGTTTTGGGAATGTTATGACAAGTATTTTTTTTGGGAAATAGGGGGTTTAGGGAATAGTATGTAAGCTTAGGGACAATAATTAGGGTTTGGGGATTTTGTAGTTAGGATTTGGGAAAATGGAAATTGGGGATAGGGGTGAATGATTTTTAGGAATATGGGAATTAGGGAATGAGTGGATGAAACTGGAAAATAAATGGAGGTGTCAAAGAGTAAGGGAGTGGTGGAGTGAACTTGGCAGCAAAATCACAAATGCAAACCCTAAGCAATTGTTTTTTGAGCAAAAATTGCAAAGGGTTTGGGTTTGAGTTTTTTCACACTAAACCACCATAAATTTTAAGAAAAACTCTTTCACTAGCAAGGAAAAAGGCTTGACTTACTTGCACACCATAAGATTGAGCGAATTTGGAAATTTGAGAGTGTTTACAGGTGGAATCGGGCTTGCAGCTCTATGCGCCGTGCCACAAACCCAACGTGTCGTGCCCTTTATATGCACCACGCCAGTGTATTTTTTAAACTATGGAGGGCGGCCCAATGCGCCGTGCCACTTGTATGCACCGCGCCTCTCACCCAATGCGCCGCGCCCACGAACTTGCACAGTTTCGCTGCAATTTTGCTCCCTGAGCTTTTTGAATCATGAAAAATGACTTATATACAAGAGCTTTTGATTTTTCATTCAGTAAAACCCACTTTTGTAATGTTTGCATTGTGACTTACTTTTTCAACTCTGTTTTTTGGGCAGTTTACTTTATTTGTGCCTTTGATGAACTAAATGACTTGATTTTTTTGTTTTCCTTGCAGGGGATGGAGCAGCTGAAACTTGGCAAGGTGACCAGGGTTGCCACTGAAGTTTTTTACATATGAGAGAACTGAAATTACATCAAATTTATACATAAAAACCTAAAATACTATGTTTTTCCTCAAAATAGGGTTTTGAGGAAAAATACATTTATGAGCAAGTGATTATGAAATTTATTGGTACTGGAACTTTATTCAACCTCCTCATGCACTTGCTGACCATTATTGGACATTTTGAAGACCTTTTTGATGAAACTCTAGACCTAATGAAACTGAAACCCTAGAAATGACTCTTACAAATTTAAAGACAAAAAGTGACTGCAGATGATCTTGATGAATGGAAATGGGCCAGTAGGTAAAGGACATGAGGGAAAATGTACAACAAGCCACTACCGTCAGATGATCCATGCTCTTAATGGAATGCAGCTGACTGTGCGAGACACATAATATGTAATGCAACAAGAGAATTTGATCTCTGACGGAGGGATGAAGATACTGACACTAACACTTCCGATGCAGCTCATCAATCTGGGTTTGTATGAATTTCCCTTCTTGAAGTTTGGTGAACCTTTGCACAGGTGCTAAGGTCTGCACTGTCACCATGATCTCATCAAATTGTAGTTTCTTTTCACAAATGTCATCTTCGATCATCTGCAAGTTTGGATCCTCCTGCAATGAGGTCCACATCTCCATTGTCTGCTCAAACAATTAGTTATAGTCCTTGACTGTAGCGACCAGATTTTCCATATCGACTTTAATGGCATCTTTGCTCTAATATCTGACCTTCGAAGGCATGGTTGGTTGCAGCTACAATTGAAGCTATGAAATCTGCAACTGCAGCTCAAACCATACCTTTCCAACTTCCTCCTTGGGTGCCTTCAACACAACAACTAGCTTGTGAATTTTCTCTGCTGAGGCCACCTCTGTTGCAATTTGGAGCTCAGGGAGCTCTCTACATACTTGGGTAACGGTTGCCTCTAGTTGTTGATTTCACTGCATCACCTCATCGTGGGTTTGCAAGGCCTACACTTTCTCTGCAAAAATATGTTGATTATTAATTTTTACCTCTTCGATAATCAACTAGGCTCTTTTTTCCTGGACACAGAGCTCATCTGAAACTCCTTGGTGCAGCTCGTGCAAGGTCTGGATAGGCAGTGCTGCAAGGTTGATACTCATATTTTTCCAGTATTGTGCGCACTCTTGGTCTTTAACTATCTCAAAATGGAGAGAGCCCCCTGGTAGTTGCACTGCTGGGAGCTCAAACATGATTTTTGTAGTGGTACCAAATTTTGGGACGCTCACTTGTTCTACACTCGCTTGCACCACGCTCACCTGGATCACTCCTATCTAGAACTGTAATTCTCTTAGGCCTTGTTGTACTTTGTCCAATACCTAGTGGTACTCGTCCTCGATGTGTCCCCATATATTTTCAGTGGCGGAGTGGACAACATCACCTATCTCATCAAGGTCCCCCTTCGTGAGGACCAATGGTGTCGTACTCATAGACTTATCAGACTTATGCTTCTTGCGAGGTCCTATCAAACTTCACTTCTGCCTCTTCCTAATCTTGAAGGGGGACTCTAAGTCCTCCGATCTGAGATAGGGGTTTGTACCACCTTCCTCATCATCTATGGTTTGAACCTTAAAACCAGTGCACTCTGTCTCAGGTTCGTCAAGGTCAATGGTGACCTACGATGTTGTTTCTTGTGCAACTTTTTCCTTCTATGCTTCCTTCTCTTTCATAGAAGCCTTTTCCTTCTGTGCTTCTTTCTCTTTCTTAGAATCATTTTGAGCTTCTTTCTCTTTGTCTTTCTTGGTTGTTCTTGCAGCTGTTATTTTCCCCAATTCTCCTCCTGTGGCCTTACTTGTTCCTGCAGCTTCGACAAACGAGGTCAGCCAATCGCTTGGCCATATTCTAATCACCCCCATAATATCGTCCTCCGCGACTAAATAAGGCAACTTGTGCCATCTTCCCGTGGCATTCTTCTTCACGAGTGTGGACAAATTGTGAAAATGTGCTTTGAAGTCTGTTATATTTTTGTATTGTGCATGTAGGCTGGCTGACAAATGTGGTTGTTGTTTGATCACCATCCACAACTCTAACTCGAACAATACCTAGAACATCTTGGTTTCAATGATGCAGTTAGGATCCTTTGTAGCCCACAACGACGTGAATTTTGTAGCCTCGCACAAGTCAGGATCCGTCATTGGGAGCTAGCTATCCTCAGGCGTCCTTCAGTCTACCAACATGATCAATATGAGTAACCACGCGTAGTGGAACACCTTTCCATCCTCCTGGGTTTCACGGTAATCCTCCAGGAATTTGTGGTAGAGGAAATTTGCCAAATTGAATTGTACCCATAGCTGCATTGCATAACTAAATATACCACTGGTTTCAACACTTCATGGGCACGACACTTCCACATTATTTTTCCTGCCAAAATTTGTGCAACAAACTGCACAACTCCATTTGATATAGAGCTAATGGCATAGCCTCGTGACTTCTTTACCAACTCGAAGTCGCTCTTCATCTAATCTGCAAGCTTATTCTCCTACGACTTCCCCACAAAAGCGTATGCGGGGTTCATGCCTGATAAGGTAGCATTTTGATTCAATGGATCAACATATTGTCGATGGGAATGAGCCCTTCCAGCTAGAGGCACCCATCATGAACCAACGCCAAAAATTGACGCACACAGATGGTGTTAATGATGCTGTGACTAAAATGTGGAACATATAACATGTTGAGCAGCCCTACACTCTCGATTATGTCTGCCCACTTCATTGGTTCAAGCCTTGTGACTCCCGCTTCCTCGTAGTAGACTGATTTCAAGAATTTGTTGGGTTCTAACTGCGAAAACTTCGCATGATCACCCAAATCCTAATCCTCCATCTTCAAAAATGGTACCCATACCAACAATTCACCCTCAACAAGTACTTCCTCCCGCAGAAATGGCATAAATATCTTGTATTTCAATGAGTTAGGGTCCTTAGTGACATTGGCAGTGGATTTCCTAGGTGGTACATAAGGTAGTAGCCTAGGCGACCTAAGTGTTGTGGTAGGGATTGGTGGTGCTACAACCATCTTGTCAACCCTATCCTAGAATAGTTTCTTCTACCACTCAGGAAAATCTTCCTCAAACCCAAGCCCCTTCTGTGAAAAGTCCTCCTCTTCCTCTTGCCAATCTCATCCAGACATGCAGCAATCATCTTGACTCAAACTTAGGCACAAAATCTCAAGACAAACTCTCTGGAAGCAAAGTGTTCGAATGTGGAGTGGGATGTTGTATTTATATCCCTTTTTTATTTCAAACCCATTGATTCCCTCCAGATCTCCTTCATTAATGCTACTTTAGCGACAAATTTCCAAAGATATGCTCCTTAAATGCTTTCCCCCCGCTCCCTTTAACGTAAAAATAGTCATCCAATCATCTAGAGCGCTTTCAACAGTGACTTTTTGGCTAGGCTATGCAGGACCCACCTTGCTAGCACAGCTCCTTCGTTGCAGCTCCCATCTGCGCCTTTCTCCTAACCGTCATGCAATCCAATCTCTTTGCCGAACTTTTCTCCTAGCACCGTAGTTTATAATCCTGCACTTCCTTGCAACTGCCTGAAGTACTAAGATTGTCCTGCTTTCATATAGTTGTTATGTAGAGACAGGATCACCTCGATACAACTTCAACTAGATCCCAGTGATTCTTCTTGGAAATAGTTCCCCATTTAGCTTTGTGAGTTGAATTGCACCCCCATCCGTAATCTCCTTGACAATGTATGGTCCTAGCCAATGCATATGAAACTTTCCTTGGAAATTAGTAAACTTGCTATCATACATCAGCACTAAATCTCCATTTTTAAAGCTGCACTGCTTAATGTGGTGATCATGCCACACCTTTTCTATAGACCTTTGCACCTATTGATGAAAGCCTGCCAAGAAGCGATCTTCTTCTAACTCAAGTATCTGTGCGAGGCATTCTTCCATTATATCTTGATCTTCCATCTTTGTGACTCCAACAATCCTCAAACTGGGCACTATGTACTCCATTGGCATCACCGCTTATTGTCCATAAACTAGTCGAAATGGTGTATGTCCAGTCAACCTCTTACAAGTAGTTTTATATGCCCAAAGAACAACTGGTATGCGCACATCCCAATTGTTCCTATTCGCATTACAGATCTTCATCAAAGCATTCTCCAAGATCTTATTGAAAGCTTCAATTGTTCCATTTGCTTGAGGATGTTATGGTGTGCTTTTCTGGTGATACATCTGGAATTCTTCTAGCAGAGCAACAATCGTGTCATTCAGGAAATGTGAACCCCTATAGCTCATCAAAATGTCAAGACAGCCAAACCTAGACAGAATGTAATCAAATATAAACTTCACAGTTGTAGCAACGCTGCAATCCTTCACGAGTTGTGCCTCAGCCCACCTGGTCAAGTATTTTTTTCTTTCATAATCCAATACACACCTATGTAGAACTTCATTTGAGCCCATTTTATACAAGTTCCCTGCAATTACGCAGAAATCTGCGGCCCTAACCACCAATTCCTTCTTCTGTTGCATCATATATCCTTCAGGGGCTACACCTGTAGATAGGAATTGGATGATATCTGTAAAATGTTCATCTGCAATGCGCACAACAAATAGTTGCGCATCAGGCAATCCTTCATCAAGACTTGTAGGTTCTTCACCATTCTCAATCCATAAAAGTTGATCGGGTCCAACATTTAATCTCCCTAGCTTCACAATTACTTTGAAGTCGTACTCCTAAAATAGCAATAACCACCTACAAATCCCCCCCCCCAACACAGGCTTGTTGACCAGGTACTTCAAAGCTAAATGACCTGTATACATTTTGAAGTCCACACCCAACAGATAATGCCTGAATTTATGGAGTGCATATACCATTGCTAACCCTTCATGCTCCATGGTTGAATAATTCTTCTCTGCCTTAGACAACTTTATGCTCGCAAATGCAACCGGATGGTCGATATCCCCTGCGCCAAGTTGGGGTAAAACTGCTCCTAACGCTATGTAGGATGCATCCACATGTACATGGAATTCTTTCTTCCAATCGAGGAATACTAGAATATGCGTTGTAACCATCTTTTCCTTCAAAACATCTTAGCTTTTCTAGCAATCGCCATCCCAACAAAATGTCGCATCTTTCTGCAATAATTACTCCATGGGTGTAGTGATTTGCACATATGCCTTAATGAACTTTCTATAGTATTTTGTATGGCCCAACATTCCTCGAAGACTCCAAATTGTTAATCACTGCAATTTTAGCAGGGTCCACCATCAACCCTTGCTTACAAACAACGTGGCCCAAAAGTATTCCATATGGTATGAAAAATATACACTTCTTCAAATTTAGGGAGATTTGATACTTCCTACAAGTATCCAACATTAGACGAAGACTTGAAACATGCTTTTTAACCAACCCGAACACCATCCAATCATCAAAGTAGACCTTTAAAAACTTGTGAATAAATTCCTTAATGGTTGCGACTACCACCCTATAAAAATCATAGGGGGCATTCTTAAGTCCAAAGGGCATAACTGTATACTAGAAAGATCCCCATTCTGTGGCAAAGGTAGTCTTACTTCGATCTTTTGGCATGATCTTGATCTGGTGATATCTTGAGAATCCATATGTAAAAGATTAGGCTTCTTGACCACCAACATTCTCCAAGACTTCATCTATGAATGGTGTAGGGAATCGACCATGTACAAAAACATCGTTGAACTTCCTTAGATCCACGCAAATCCTAATTTCTCCCTTTGTCTTCTTCTCATGAACCACCATAGAGCTAACCCAGTCTGATTCTTCTACAGGCTCAATAATTCCTTTTGTGAGTATCTTATCTAGTTATTCGTGCACATTTTCTTTGTATTTAGTATTCAATCAATATGGGTGCTGCTTTATCGGATTCACATCTAGCTTCAGATTGATATTCATAACACCCAAATCACCTACTATCCCATTCAGATTAGAGAAGTTTGTGGGACAAAAATCCTAATATTCATGTAACAATTCTGTGACTTTGTCAACTGTGTCCTCATCGTAGTAATCGCCTATATTCGTGAACTTCGACTGTACTTTCGACCCATTGTTCAATCGCTTGGTATTTAATGATTTTGAAATATTAGGAATATCTACGTTAGGCCCAGCGACTTCACGTTGTCCTTTTGACTCGGGGATACTAATATTTCTAGGGTCTCCCTCACCTTCTTCTATGGTAACAATGTAGCATTCCAGAGCATGGTGCAGTTGCGTACTCCAATTAGGTTGTACCCATGCGATAGGGTCTGCAGGCGTTCTAAATATTATAGCCTTTATTTCCTATAATTCTTCATCAATACATTCGAATTCATCCTCAAAACTGAATGTTAGCGGAAAGCTTTCATTCAAAACGTCCAAATATGTGGTTCCATGTCACACCTCTGTTTCTAAATACCAATTCATCATAACAGTATCCAAGGTGTGGCAGAATATATGTACCCATTCTGGTTGTAGTTCCTCTGCCCATGTTTTTGTCCAATGAGCTATATGCTTGCACGGATCGTCCTTCCATGTATATTTTTCAGAAATACGAGTATTTTCATATCCAAACCGCAACTTCATCATCCTTTGGTACTCCTTCCAGTTTGAAAAATTGTTCTTATGTGTACCCCACCATCTAGCAAGCGTATCTCTTAGCATGATGTTTAGTTCCTAGAATCGATGCTCCTCCAGTAAATCCCTTTCAAATTTATCAAGAAACAAACTTACATCTTCTAAGCCATCATAATATGGTAAATTGTGTAGCTCAGTGCATATACACCGGAGTGATTTAGTAAGTATGTTGCATCGTAGCGTTGATACTTCATGCAATCTATTATTCCAATGCTCGAGCTCCTCACTTGAACCTGAGTTGCAGGAGTTGTCCTTTTCCCACGTAATTATTCCATCCTCCGTAGGATTGATCCAATCCTTGTTCTACACAATAAGATTATAGATCTGTTCAATATCATCCTCCTCATAGTAATCTCGGATTGGTTCAGTATACCGTGCACCCTCTATTGGATCCAATGGAACAATGACTCTTAGTTCCTTCTTTTCAAACGTCATGTTGTGCTTCTTCAGGTTAATGATCACATTCATGTCAAACACCCAATCGATTCCAAGCAGCGCCGGGTAGGGATTACTATCATCCACTATTTCAACTACCTCAAAATCAGCTATAGCGTGTGTTGTTGTTCTGTATTTTTGAGGTTGAGGGGGTAAACACATAGGACAACATCAAAACCATTTTGGAAGATGGGATCTAGCCCTTCCAACTTCAGAGAGGGATCTCTCTGTAAAATTTAGCTTTGCTTTTATGTAAATTTTAGGCTAGTTATGATTGTATTGTTTATTTTGATTTGATTGTTTGGTTGATTTAAGTGTTATAATTCCATTGGGCTATGGAGTCTGAAGATTTAACTGGATTTGGCATCAAATTTTAGAGGAGTTTCATAAGGCAAGCTAGGTTGCACTATTTGGATCTTTCAGAATTTAAATGGATAGTGAAATAGCAGAAAATCTAAGGTTCAGTAGAAATTAAGGAGCAATTAAGAATTCCTTAATTTGACTTCCACAGAAAACATGAAAAATACTAACAACCAAAATAGGGTTCTCTAAATAACAAATCCTATTTGTCACAGTTTCTGTTAAGTAATTAAGATTTCATAATAACAGAGAAATAAAAACAATGTGTAAACAAATAAATAGAAGAAATACATCACCATTTGGTACACCACATGAATCCTGTGAAAGGTCCATGTATTATTGATGCTCCAGCGCTTTGAAAAATTACAATATGTAGAAGAAATTACATTCAGAAATCAACCCCTAATACTTCAAACAGTGAAGCATTTATATAAAATAATTACAAAAAAATTGTCAAAACTAACAATGTATTATTAGCCTAATTACAAACAATAAGATTTATCTCTCGCATAAAAATAGGCCACGTAGACAGCTGGAAGGGCAGGTGGATTTGTTTTGGTGGATTCATTTTCTGAGTCAACCTGAAACTGTGCTGTGTTGATGTGATGACTGTTGTGTTAGCCGCTATCTTACTGCATTCGAATTACTATTCAATCTAGTAAATCATAAAGCTCTTCCCATCTCTTTTCATCTGGTATGGTTAATTTAATCACCCTCCGGTAAGTTAAATCAACCTATGTGTATTTGGAAAAAGTCGGCTTCACTGTAAAAACATGTTTTACCTCATTCTGCATGTAAAATCCATTTGACATGGTTTCTAAAAATTCCCTTGTTGTCATACTGCCCTTTATCCCACTGAACTTGATACTGCTTTTGGCCATTTCCTTCATCTTCAGGACATAGTCTTCCTGAGTGATCAATTTATCATTAATTGCATAAATGTTGGGCAGCCCTTTATGAATTAATGCTTCAATTCTGTTAGCAAACTTGTTTACTTGCAGCTCCAATGTTTCACATCTTTCTTCTAATTGATCAATAAGGTTCCTTTTGGTCAAAACTTTCTTGACCTCTAAAAATGTGGAAGTTTTGTCACTGATTCCTAATTCTTCAAGTTCATATTTGGACTTAGAATTCAGGAATCTGATAATGTTGGAGGCTTCTGTGGGTATCTCTCCAAGCTTTTCCCTTCCTTGAACAATGGTTTCTATATATTTTTATATCAATTCCTTCTGCTAGAGATGATTTGGATTGATGGCCAAATCTCATTCATAGAATCTAGAATACCCATCCAAGTGGTTTCATTGGCTTGGGCCAAGGTCTGACCAATTGAGGTATCCCTTTCTATCTTCTGCAACTTTCCAACAGTCTCTATGATTTCTACATTTCAGTGATATGAGAAGCTTCAACTTTGGCTTTCTGTACTTATATAGATTTGAGTTGCTCGTTCAAAGTCTTCATCTCTTTTGACTAGATTGACATGTTCTCTAGTGTCTTGGTCACCTGTTCAGCACTTGCAGTATGAGGGGAAAAAGCAGCTACAGTGGTTGTGCTTGTTGCTGGAAGCTGAGAAATGGGTATGGAATCCAACAAGACAATGGCCATCTTCTGAATTTGTTCTTTCTCCTTTATCATCTTCTCCATTTATGTCTCCATCTGTCTAATCTGTATGTTCTGCTCTATAATCAGTTTCATCATGTCAACCTTCTGTGCCTCATTTTCTTCAATGTATTTGGTTAATGGGCCCTATCTGGCTGGCATCTTAAGCTGCTTTCTCAATGCTGCAATGTCCAAATTCTTCTTCTTGATAATATCCTCTACAACATTGACATCTTTAGGATCATATCATATTTTTACCACTAAATCTTCCAAAGACTTGATCCTGTTATCCTTTGCTAAGGAGGATACCTTTTCCATTTTTAACTGTGATTGCACATTGGTAAATGAAACCTGCAACTTGGACAATGACATAGCAGTGTTAGTCAATGTAGAAGATATCATCTCACTAGTTTTCTTATGCATCTCCATTTGATCAATGGGATGAATGTCTTTGGTGCTAAACTCAAATGTAGTGATCTTGTAGTCTACTATTGTTTTTGGTTGTGGAATTTAGGCCTCAAGGAAGGCCATCTGCATCTTTCCATGCTTTGTGTCAAAAACTGATAACAATCTACTCTGTGAGTTGGAGGTTTGCTTCCAAAATTGATTATAGGTACTGTTTTTAAGAATCTCGTTCTTAAGCTTAATCTCTATGTACCTATCAAAAACTATCTTTTCCTTCTCTCCTTGGACATTGTAGGAATCCATCTATGTTTCCTTCTAACCTTGTGAGGATGAAGGTGTAGAAGAGGATCTTACAAATTTGTTGGTTGCAGGTGGTGAGTCTATGATTATGATGGTTGCATGCTCTTCTGTCTCTTTTTCCACATCTATCCTAGGAGTCAATTTTGGTCTTTTCCCATAACTGATCCTAAACTCTTTGGCTTCACTTCTTGTTGTTGATGAAGATCCCTCCTCCCTTTGTCATTTACTCATTTTCTCTTGAGGAGTGGGAGTCTGCAAACTGAAAGTAGAAAATATTTGTGCTTCAGCTTCCTGGAAGGTGTTCTCTATCCATTCTAACTGATTAGCATACTTTTCTATTTCAGGCCTCGAGGTATGAATATAGGGAGTGCTTTTTATTTTCTACTCTGAGCTTTGAAATAATACCCTGAGGGTCATAAGACCATGTAAAATCAAGTTGAACTTCATCTCTTCAAGAATCTTGCTTGTTTCTTCACTTGCTATCTTGGTATGACATACAAATGGGCCCACCTTTGTCTTTATGTGGAACTGTGATTTCTTCTTAGCCCCTACAAAATGAATGTCATCAGAATTTAACATTTGTCTAATGTATTCTAGAGAAAAAATCCTCATGGGGAGGTATTTAGGGAGTCTGTATGGTGCCAATTCGCATCCATAAACCTTGATTTCTATGCAGTTTTCGTATAAATACCAATCTCTAATCTTGGCTTGATCTGATAGATGTAGAATTCTTTTAATATATTCACTAATCCTAGACTGTATTGAGCTGTTAGAATTTTCATGGTTGGGTGAACAAATACCTCAATAAACTGCTTGTAAGAAAATTCCTGCTACTCTTCCATGACCAATGAGGTCCAAAAAATCACTAGCTGCCAGTTTCGTGCATCATCAAGCTTCTACGTTGCAAAATTGAACTTATTTACTTGATAATAAAGGAACATGTAGATTAAAATGGGGGTGTAATTAAACACCTGTTCTGTGGGAATTTTAGAAATTGCTCATGAATGTTATCAACCAAGAATTGACTGAAATTGAATATAATGGATGGTTTACCGTCTGTGGAAAATATGGAGAGGAATCCTAAAATGGGCTCATCCACCCACTGATCAGAATAATAACCCAAAATATAGGAAATTATAGATACAATTTGCTTGGCTTGATCAAGGAGGATGGAGGAAGGATATGGAAGATTCTTCTTAGGTAATTGGGCATTCTCAAGCAAGAAGATCTCAAAAATTTTGGCTCTGGTAGCGAAATCCAGCTTCTGATAAAGCTGGGTGAGGGCTTCTAGGGAGAAAGGAGCACTATTTTCCACAGAGGGAGGTAGCATGATTTGATTTATAGACTGGAAAATAATGGTAAAGAGAATGTCACCAGATGGGGCCATGACAACTCTTTGGGCAAGGACATAAAAGGCGTGATATTTTCTGGTCAGGGGCTTGGAAGGTCAAAGGGAACTATGGGGAAGATTGGACTCCCATAGCCCAATTTCATCAGTTTTATCTGCATGCTTGTCTTCCAACCAACAATATAACTCTAAAAAGTCACAGCCACACTGGGTTTCGTTAATCCAATAATCCCTAATAGCCAAAGGATGTGGTATAAATCTATGGAGGGAGGGATCAAGGGATTAACAATTTTATCTTGAGTTTTTCTCTTGGGAGGCATGAACAATGTAAACTTTGAAACGGGAACCCATACTGTTACCCGTTTTGTAGAGATAGCAAAAAAGTGATCCGATTTTGAAAATGGGTTATGCAGAACACACGTGTTTGTTAAAGCTTAGTTTTTGGCACTATAAATTTTTTTTATGTACGTTGCGTTTTATAATGGTAGTGTTTTTTATGCTAATTTAAAAACGTGGTAATTCTACACCGGGCCCTTTTTTTTTTTTTAATGTATGAAATGTAAATAATTATTTTGTAAATTTAATAATTTTTGAAGTGGTCTTTTTCTTCATATTTTCTTGTTTTTATTTTATTTATTTTTTTTGTAGTGAGGTTTTTATTGTTTCGCATATTTAAAGAAGAAGGTCGATATTTTCAATTTTCGATACTCTACATATTTATACATCGTTAATTAATTTTTAATCCATAATCCACAAGAAATAATTGTTTCTAAAACAATATTTTTTAACAATGGACATAAAAATAGCCAATTTTAACATAAATATAATTTAAAAACTACACGCTTTGATCATTTTTTGCTACAATTGACATGCGAAAACCACAATTTTTATATGAAAATTTTAACTAAAAATAGTTAAATAATAGGTTTGTTTGTTTGCTTGATTTATTTTTTTATTTTTTTATGAATTTCATGTCAAAAATAATAATAATAATCACTTTTTTTTTCAAAAAATAATACTTAACTTAAAAATTAATGCGAAAATCACATATTACAAATATTGAATGCATAACAACCTTAATTGAGTGTATATTCTTCTCATAAAGTGTCAAGGTCAAAACATTGCAAGTATAACTACTTAAAAGTTATAAAAAATGAGCTTGATTTCCAAGCATAACTTAAATTTAATCAACAATGTCATGTAATCCAAACTCTTCGTCCTCTAGAGTTTCATCATTGTCTTCTTCCATAATATTTTCTGCTTCCTTTTGCTCATTTCCGTCTTCTAATGGATCTTTGATGTCTGCGAATCTCCCAATGTATATCTTTCCAAACATCCCATGTAATGGTGGTTGAGGTTCCTTTTCCTTTTTTTCCACACGTGATTCACTAAAGTCCCTTTTCTTCAACCCAATTTCTTGCATTGCATGTGGAAGAAATTGAAGAGCACTAATTCTTTGCTTAATGAAATTGCATTGTAATGGATCTTTTTCAATTGCAATGTAATTTCTTCCTTTTTGAAGGCAGCATGCTAGTGTTGTACCTAATTATCAATCACAAAAGAAATAATGAAGTAAATTAGTACAATGACATATTAATTAAAAAATAACATATTGAAATTCAATTCTATATAATAAAACTTACCTGACCCATAAAATAAATCCAGAACCCAATCTCCTTCATTTGAACATCTGTCTATAAGATAGTTAATCAATAATTGTGGTTTTTGATAAATGTTAACTATCTCTCCTTTTACTTCTTTGTCTTCATATGTTAGTTTTCTCACAACAGCATCATCAGTCAGTGTTTGGCTATGACTCTTTCCGTCCACCCGATTAAAAATCATAGACATGTAGCTATTATCTTTTGCCCAACTATCAATATGAATGAACTCACAATCATTTATAAATACTTGATTGTCACGGTTAAGAAGATTTGACTTTTGCCTGTAACATGAAATAGTAAAAGTTCAATCAACTTGTACATAAATGAATTTTTCAACATTAATCAAATTTACATTTTAAACGTCTTACCATGTAAGTTGTATCCATGAATTTGTTTTCCCTTTGAAGCTTGACAATATCATTGCCAATTGTGTGTCTGAATGAAATGTCACAAATTTCCATAATGGTGATTACGTGACTTCTACAAATCCCGCAACCACTCTACTAAGAGCTTGATAAGTATAAGGGTCACTATCATAGTCAATATTTGGAATATTGAAACCATGGGGAATATCTGCAATAACTAGGTCATGCTCCCTTTTAGGTATGAGTTTAGAAATGTCTTCACAGTCGCCTTGTATTACTTGATATTGAACAGTGTCTAGCCCATTCCAAATGAAATGAATAAGAGTTGGATCAAGTTCAACATTCTTAACACGTTGCTTCCTCAGTATTTCGGTCTTTATTTTTTCAATAAAGGTTCCGAAGCTAGTTGGCACTGCATTATCATCCTTCTTCATCTCATATAAAATAAACAAATATATGTGTAAGTTATAAATTAAAAATAGAACAGAGATGAATAAAAATGAATGTGTGAATCAAGATACTTTTTCAAATGCAAGATAAAAAGCTTTTAATGTTGACGTAGAACTTGAATTTCGATAGTTGCGTACAACATCATCCCAACTATCTTCATTCAACAATCTAGCCATTTGTTCTCGAATTTTCATGTAAACTTTGTAATTGCATAGATAAAGTAACAAAAAGTCAATATAATGATATGTATAACAAATACTACCAAGAACAACATGTTTTATTCTAAAGAAAATTATAATCTAGAAATAAATAAAAATAATTCAACAAACTTACATTTGAAATTCCTCAGACATTTCCTCCAATGATAATTCCCCTGACTTCACATGTGATAATATTGTTTTGACAATTTTTTCATCTTTTACTCCTTGCATTGCTCTCCAAGGTGTGATAGTCATATCTTCTGGAAGCTGCTTCAATTCAGGAGCTGATTTACTGCTGCCACATATCAATGGCTTAGACTTTTTGACCTTCTAGTTTTTAATGCCAATGTTTTCCCACATGCTAAAAATCTCATCAATCAACTTCCAAACATCTCCAGTTCTAAATACCAATTGGAAAATGTTATCAACACCTCTGAATATATCACTAGGAAGGTTGCATTTTCCACCTTTTTAATATGGTTTCTCTTCAATTTGATAGCCTATTTCCATACAACATTCCCTTCGGAAATCTGCAATAACATTAATCCTATCCCCACCACACTTTTCTTGAAATTCACTATGAATAAATCTAACCCTTTAGATGAAAGTCATAGTTATGATCCCATGCCACTAACTTTGCCTCTGTATCCGATAAACCAGCATAAATGATACATTTCATTGTTTCAAAATGTGGGTTATTGGGATATTCCTCCATCAATTGTCTTTGAGCTTCTACAGAATGGTTCCCCCCAAGCACAAAATAATTGTATTCAAAACATTTTGACTTATCAAATGCTTCTTTGTTGGGAACTTGAACTGGATCAACAAGAAGCACATAATTAACCACATGAGCATATGGATTATACCTCATCAATGTCTTCAAGTTGTGAACATGCAGATGGTGTGGCTCTTTGACTTGATATTGACATTGTCCTTCACTTGCCTTATAGGTTTGTCTAACATTAAGCTTAAATGTACAATCACCATCAATTAAGTTTTTCTTTTTCAAATTCCATCGAATGGCATTTTGTTTTGTTTTGATAATGCCATCCTCTAAATTAGCTCTTGGTGTAACGATTTCTCTGCTTTCTTTTGAAGTTTCACGAGGTTCTTTACTGCTAGTAATGACTACTTCTAAATCTTCAACTTTACTTTTCTTCGTCATAACATTCTCAACAAATTTATTCTTGGGCATTGTTACTTTTGGTCTTTTACGACTCTTCTCAGTACCAATGTCATCTTCAGTAATGGCAACATATGCTTCACTGTCAGTTTCATCTTCATCGCCCTCAAAAGTAACTTGTCTACCCTTGCTAGATTTAACTGTTAGAGGCCTTTTTTTCTGATCCTTTGGATGTAGTTTTGTAGCATCATCAATTACTACATTTTGCTTGTTTTCCATATCTTCTTTTGACACTGAGTAAAAATTGCTGACAACTTTCATGATATCATGCTCTATGAAATGAATGCCTCCCAAACTAATTGAACAACTTTCAACAAAATTCTGCCAAACAAAATATCATATGTCAATAAAAAAAAATTAAAAAATATACCGAGACACTTTCAAGAAAGCAAAATACAAATATAAATAACAATACTTACGATGTTTTGTTTCATCTCATTTAAGATTTGTTTACACAACTTTGTAAATACCTCTCTCGTGTCATACAATGAATATGTTAGTTGATATTGAACCCTTTCATGTGACTTGGGAGCTTTTGTAGGTATGTAAACAACTTCAGTGTCTGGTACCGAACACATATCTATGACTCTTCCCATCAGCTCAAAAATTCCATTTTCATTCGGTATATCAAGATATAGATATATGTTCATATTTTGGCTTTATTTTTCTTTGACATACCAGATTCTTGATGGGAATTTCATCTCTTTTCAATTCTTCCAGTCTGAAATCATCTTCTTATCATTTGAGGCACTTGAAAGATTTGTAGCCATCAGCTCACGTGGAGTTCGTTCACCAATATTTTTTGAAGATGCACCTTTAAGTGTCTTTTGTCCAGACATATTCACATAAATCTTATTTGATGCCATTTTCCTGAAAAACAGAAACACATAAATCAGTAAATAACGAAAACATATTAACTTAAATCCACAACGAAAATATATCATAAATTTTTAATTT